>OVBA01006566.1:0-16652 GCA_900406435.1 Lepidium aucheri
TCTATCATAAAGACACTTAACTTTATCATAAAGACAGTTAACTCTATCATAAAGACAATTAACTCTATCATAAAGGAAACGTCTTCTTCTTCGCTTTTTTTTTTGCACCCTCTGTTTCAATTCTTTTTTAAAAAAAAACTATTTTTGTCATTAATGTAAAATTGTGTGTTATTTGAGTAATTTTTTCTATAAAATATGATCACTTGTAACCAAAACTAACCAATTGATTTAGTTAGAAGTGGAACTTTGTAATTAAAAGTGTTATTAAGATTGTTAAATGTTCTTAGTATAATTAGTTAATTAGTATATGTTATATTTGGTTTCTAAATGGTTAATTTTGGTTCTTGGTTTTTAACCAAACCAAACCAAAAATCAAAATTATTTAAATTTTGGAATTGTTTGGTTACTTGAGAGGAACTGAAACCAAACTGAATATTTATATTCGATTTAGTTTGTTGGTTCTGGTTTTTAGGCGCAGAGCTATATGCTATGGTGTGAAAATTTAAGCATGAAAATGTAAAATCCAAATACCAGAAATAAAACAGTTAAATATATGTTTGTGCCTGACTATATTTTCGTGTAATTGAGTTTGGAATATCGAATAGTATTTGGAGTATAGATCGATATTTTTTTTTCATTTTAATGGATGACAGAGAAATGATGTGCTGGAACCGTCTGAATCCTAAAGTTTACTCTAAGATCAAAGACAACAGCAGGAGGAAGAAGCCAATGTTTTTGGTCTTTGGAGAAAATAAAATAAATTATCTAAAAATTGTCATTAAAATATAAAACTATTATATATTATGTAATAAAAATATAATATCTAAAACATTCCTCAATATAAAACTTGAAAAATATTATTTTTTATCATCATTACTTCACCAAGTTTAGCATCATTACAATTGTTCATATCTCCAATTTTATAATAATTTAGTTCTTGTATATTCAGAATGCAAGTTTTCTGCAAATTTCTAATAAATTGTAGGTTAAGCGGTCGTTGTGTCTATGTATTGTGGAAAATTATTTTTATCAAATGGTTAATTCTATTATGTCTATTTTATCGGATTTCGGTTTTAGGAAACCATATAATCTCCACTTAATATTGATTAGAGTTTTAGGAGGAGAACTCATATTATTATAAATCAAATTTTTTTTTTAATATTGAGGCACAACTGGCTTATCCATTAGCCAAGTTCCTGTATAATACAGGCAGTGGAATTTAATTCCAAACATACAAATGCGCCTACCTTTAATCGATTTACCAGCTGCCACTAGGCTAAAGACCACTTACTTATAAATCTAACTTTGTTGCTACAACTTCTGGGAAAAAAATCTATGTATGTTGTGGACTAGATATTAACTTAAGAATAGTTAGATAAGTATGGAGTATATATAAGTTATTGAACTAATGATGCAAAATATATGTCTAAAGAAAAAGTATGTATATAAATGTATAAATAATCATATTTGTATATAAAATCATATAATTATGTGCAGCCATTGGGTGATCATAAGACAATCAAAAAAGAGAATTTACATGAATCATTGGGATTTCCATGAGGTTAAGAGTCAAAAGCATAGTGGAACACCAAGATCTTACAGGTGGGCAATCAAAATAGAACCCCAATATAAATATGTAAACCCTTTTCCTAAGCATTTTTAAGCTCATATTTATAAATATACATATATTCACACTCATATTATATATATATACACATATGAGAGATAGTCACATCATAACTCACAATCTTTCTCTCTCTCTTGGATAATAAGTTTGAATGGCGATTTAAGAGACCCGTAGTTCTCTGATCATCTTCCGGTTTCCACTCTCATCAAACACACAAACAATAACGCTTATCTCTCTCTCACTCTCTTTACTCATTCTTCTCTTTTGGATAAGATCTCTCTCTCTCTCTCTCTCTCTCTCTCTCTCTCTCTCTCTCTCTCTCTCTCTTTCTATCTTGACCTCTTTTTCAGCTGATCAATCCAAACCCTAACCTCTTTGATTCTCATTATAAATACCTTTTCACTATTTACAAGCCCTTCTTTTTTACCACCACTCTTTTTCTTATTTCTTAACTTCACGCGCATCAATGTCAAATTGTTCTAACTGTCCTTCCCTCTTAATTAGTGTCACCACCACCACCACCACTTCTTTACTACAAATCCTTCTCGTATTCTCATAAAAAAACACGTACAAATACAACATTACATATATACACACCAACTTTCTCTCTTTCTTTCTCTCTCTCTCTCTCTCTCTTTCTATATATATAAAAGCAAAGGCCAAAAGAACACAAGAGTAGTGATGGATTTCTGTTGGAAAAGAGAGATCGAAGGTAAACTAGCACATGATTACTTGTCCAACGACCACGTCGGCATGACGTCACCAAGACGCATCTGTGTCGTCCCTGGTCCTGTGATCGTAGGCGCAGGACCTTCAGGACTAGCCACAGCAGCTTGTTTAAAGGAGAAAGGTATAACGTCAGTTCTACTCGAGAGATCAAACTGCATAGCGTCTTTGTGGCAACTCAAGACTTATGACCGTCTTCATCTTCACCTTCCTAAACATTTCTGTGAACTTCCGATTGTACCCTTTCCTTCTGAATTCCCAACCTACCCAACAAAGCAACAGTTCATCGAGTACCTCGAGAACTATGCTCGTAGGTTTGACATAAAACCAGAGTTTGGTCAGACTGTTGAATCAGCAGAATTTGATAGAAATCTCGGGATGTGGCGCGTGACCAGCGTAGGAGATGAAGGTACGACTGAGTATGTTTGTCGGTGGTTAGTGGCCGCGACGGGAGAGAATGCAGAGCCGGTGGTTCCTAGGTTTGAAGGGATGGATAAGTTTGCTGCTACAGGAGAAGTTAAACACACTAGTCATTACAAAACCGGTGGAGACTTCGCTGGTAAAAAGGTTCTTGTTGTTGGATGTGGAAACTCTGGCATGGAAGTTTGTTTGGATCTCTGCAATTTTGGTGCTCGACCTTCTCTCGTTGTCAGAGACGCTGTGAGTTTTTTTTTTTTTCATTTTATTCATATTTTAAAAAGAAAGTGTTATGGAGATTAAATTAACTTTTTTTTTTCTAATGCGTTTTCGATATTTTGGCTTCTCAATGTTTTTGTGGAGCTCCTATGTTGCAAAAAACAAAATCATTATAATCTTTTTCATTCAACTTGATTTGCTCATATTACCTACTTTGTTTTCAAACTTTTTTGCTTTTTCTTTTCTAGATTTTTTCAAGTTTTTCTGTTAGTTTTTTTTCAACTTCTTTATATTTTAGGTTTTACTAGATCATATTCCTTTCGACGTTATGTTTTGAGATGTTTTAGGTAACTGAATTTTTTATAAATAATAATAAAAATAAATTAAGTTTGATTAAATCAACATCATTACTTTGAAGTAGAAAATTGTTAAAGTTTATTTACTCTTTTTGTTCATTTAATTGCTCAAAAAACTTTTTATTATTTTTACTATAAGTATTTCATAATATATTCAGATTTTCCTGTCATACTTTCTAAAAGAATCCAAGATTTGTATACACTAATTCTATATGAATATATATTGAAAAAAATTATCTTTTATATTTAATATTGGAGTCTTTACTTAATTGACTGATGATTTCGCAGATAAAGTCTGCGAAAACTTTAATTGTTTTCCATTTTGTGATATACGTACAACCAAAATAGAAGAAAAAGATCTTATCGTATTTTATTTTGCTTTTACAGTTTTGATATGCATCTCTGATTTTTCAATAATCAGTATAGAAAATTCGAAAATATGCGAGAAAATACAAAAGCTGAGATTATCTTAATTTAAGATATAATTCTACTTTTTTTAGGAACTTGTGACTTCAAGTTCCAAGTTAGTATAGTTTTTTTCTAATGAATAAAGAGGTTTAGCTAATTTCTCTAATACAGATATATTAAATTTTATAATATATTTTCAGAGAATAAAAACTATGAGAACTATAACTTTATTGGGATTAATAACAAGAGCACGCGCAAACATTCCCACAAACCAAAGAAAAAAAAAATATCATAGTATGTGAAAATAAAATAAGAATATTCTAAATGGAATTGTGTAATTGCTAATTATGTTTTTACTTTATCTTTTTTGAACTGATGAAGGTGCACGTCCTACCACGAGAGATGTTGGGTACTTCGACTTTTGGGCTGTCCATGTTGTTACTCAAATGGCTGCCCATCCGCCTCGTTGACCGTTTCCTCTTGCTTGTTTCCCGCTTCATCCTCGGCGATACCACTCAATTAGGTCTTAACCGGCCCCGGTTAGGCCCACTTCAGCTCAAAAATCTCTCCGGTAAAACTCCGGTTCTCGACGTTGGTACGCTAGCCAAGATCAAAACCGGAGACATCAAGGTACCTTGGCTTATGTCTAGTTTATTACATGTGATGTACAAATATTTACTTACACAACCGGTTAGTAATGTCATATATATGATATGTTATAGGTGTGTTCGGGAATACGAAGTTTAAAACGACATGAAGTTGAATTCGACGATGGAAAAACGGAGAGATTTGACGCCATAATATTGGCAACTGGCTACAAAAGCAACGTACCCGCTTGGCTAAAGGTAATGAAAATATGATAATATAAGTTATTTAAACACATTGGTCCACCTGTTTAAACAAACATTCTCTTTATTCATTTATTAAAACCATTATTAAGAAAGAAGTTTGTATTAAATGTAAAATTGCAGGAGAATAAAATGTTTAATAAGAAAGATGGGTTTCCAATACAAGAATTTCCAGAAGGATGGAGAGGAGAATGTGGACTATACGCAGTTGGATTCACAAAACGTGGGATTCTTGGAGCATCAATGGATGCAAAGAGAATAGCAGAAGACATAAACAAATGTTGGAAGCAAGAAGAGAAACATAGCATGACTAGAAAAATCAAACCTATAGTTCATAGCTAGAGACTATGGTTAAGGTTTTTCTAATCAAATAACTTGGCCAAGCTCGATTTGGTTACGTACCGATCGATAAAATTGATGGGTTTTGGAGTAACAAAGAAGAATTTAGGGGGAGAAATGTAAATTTAAGAATTATATCCAGTTGCAATGCAAATTGGGGAAAAGAATGAAAATGAGAGTGATTGTGATTGTGATTGTGGTGGGAATTGATGATCATCTGCCCAAAGGAGAGAAGAGGGGACCCTCTTTTATTTGCATGCTTATAACCCACTTTGTAAATCTTTCTATACCCTTTTTTTTTAATTTATTGTTCTTAGTTATTTAGGTATTATGCTCTTTGTTTTTCTTCTCTTTTTTTGGTTCAATTTTTTTGGCAGAGTATTGTGGTGAGGTTTTTGTTTATAAACATAATATTTGTTTTGAACGTATGTAACAAATGAATTGTTAGCTCAACGAACGAACAAATATGCTTTGAAATGTGTCCTACCAATGAGTGTGTCAATGTAATTTCATTGTCGAAATGATTTCATTCCCTAGTAGAAGTATCATATAAATTAGGACCACTGCTTGAACATTCGTCAGAAATTAAGTTCTTCACATTTATAATTCTGCTGACCCTTTTTTCCAATTATTGCTAGACTTACAATCTCCACATGATTTTTTTTTGTTAATAAATTTGGCTCTATACAAATCTATCTTAGATCTCATGTCAGATAGATCGTGGTTTTACATGATGTCGTGAATCTCATTATCACGTATTAATAGGATCTCTACAATTTCATGAAAAATAGTAAAAAAAATCCCACAATTATATGTGAATATCACTTTGGTAGTCTCTGCAAAATGAGCTTCATCAAACTTATAATTATGTCTCTATGATTCTTTGGTGGCTTTTTGGCATGTGAGAAAGTGAATTTTGGAAAGCTCGGCTTTTCCTTTTACCATTTTCCTGAAACCAATATGAATGGTAAAATTATTTTGTGGTTATTTTTATTTAGAAAAAAATTTCAATATTTTTTCAGATAATATATTAACAAGATGATACGAAAAAATATACTTTTGACTTTTACTTGACGAAAAACCAATCCTTCACGATTAATTTTGCCAGTTTCATGTTCAAAATGATAATTTTGTGTTAGAATTACATTAATTTAAAATAGATTAAAAAAATACAGGATATGACTCATTGCTCTGATCCACCAACAATCCCATCCAGAAATGGAAATGTGTTAGGATTGAGTCAAACCGAAATTGAAGGGTCTTTAGTGCCACCAAGTGACCGAGGCTCGCCAAAATCTTGTTGGAGGCTGAGAGATACGCCACTAAGTTGTTGGAGACTTACCCATTTTGTGCATCACTGATAGAGCCGAAGATCTAAGGCCATTCACCCGTTGTTGCAGAAGGTAGCAAAAGCGACCATATATGACTGTTGAAAGCCTCATAGTCAACCACGATGAAGAAGAAAAGGCTCCGAAAATATACAACGACGAGATGGAAAGCCACACCGGAAAAGTCTCTCCATGAGACACAATGATAAAGATGATGGACGATAAAAATCGCCAAGGTTACGCTGGAAAAGCCAAGCTTAAGGCAAAATCACCGAGCTTCCAAATTGCGAAGTTACTACACGAAAACAGGCCTAAAATCAACGGTCAATATTCCTATTGTTATAGAGCCAAAACCGACGGCAACTGACAGAAAATAGTTGTCGCGTAAGGTTCGTCGGTTTGAAAGAACACGGTGGGCTACCGTCGGTTAAACCGATAAAAACCGACAGCAATTGTCATTGGCTTCCATTGATTAAGTTACCGTCGGTGACTATTAGAGACAATTCCCGTTGATGACCGTCTGGCATACAATCATCGGTGGCCATCGATGAAGAGTTTGTCGGTGACATCGATGGAAAATCCGTTGGTGACCGTCGATTACATTGCCATCGATTACTGTCGGGGCTACTTCCGTTGGCTACCATCGTTTTGGTTGTTGTCGGTTGTCGTTGGTCTATGTCCGTCAGACACCGTCGGTTTTCATCAGTTTTTATTCGATCGAAACCGACGGTTATTTATCTATATTTTAAAATATATTCAATAATTTTACTTATTATATAATAATTTATTTTAATCTTTTAAAACTAAATAATTAAAATGAAAATATAATATAAATTTTGCCAATTTATTTTTTCTTTTATTTCCTATCAGATTCTGTCAGTTTAAAATCAATAAAAACCGACGGTAACTAAGAAATTTAATTTAAATTTAACAACTATATAACAGATTAAATTGCCAAAAAGTGGTAAACAAATAAAATTTAAAAACTTACATTATAAAACATTACAATATACATTACAGAACATTAAAACATAATTTATAAAACATTAAAACATTATAGCAATATTTATAAAACATTAAAACATATAAACTAAATTATATTCATTATCATCTAAGAGACTGACAGTCCAAAGCAGTGGTGACAAACAGTGCGAATGGATTGGTGATTAAATTCACAAGCTCTTATAGATTCATGACTAAATTTAAGCCTTTCTCGGAGCAGATGACTTCCAGGGGTCGCCATAACTTGTATCTGGTCATAGACTTGGTATCCAATATGGGTTACTTCATCAATGTTTGGTATCATTTGAAGAAAAGACTGGAACACCGGTAATCCCACGTCTTTGTTCCCACAAAGGCAAAGAAATGCTACACAAGCAAAACGTGCATAGAGGAGATGTGGTGTTGCATTAAGTAAGAGACTTATACTTTCTTCGGACGGACCAGTCGTTGTTAGGATTCGCAACCCAATCACATACTATATGGTTACCAACATCTTTGCATCGATCAAGAAATGGACGGTAAGGTGATCTGCTTCACCAAGTTGAGTGTTAAAGATGAACTTAGTAATGTCTACATTGCATAGCACTTTTTCTGAGTAAACCATTTTCTTGAAAGTAGGACCAACAAAAATAAAACCCTTTAACTCTCGAAATCCTGCTTTTCTCACACAACAAAAAATATCGTGAACTATATCTTGAGGAATGAAAAACATTTTGTTTATTTTTTATACTAAACCAAACACTATAACTCTCCAATTTATAAAAATATAGAAATAACGGATGTCGTCGATTCCCGTAGGGTTATAACCGATGGCAACCAATGGTAACTAATATTATTTTAAACATAATAAAAAACACGTGAAACCGTCGGTTCCCATCAGATAGTCAATCCGTATTTTGATCGACTATTCCACGCGTATGTGATTACAACTGTGAAATACTAGGTTCTGTTGGTTTCCATCAGTCATAAGCCTACGGGAAACTATGGAATGTATTAAATCTATATTTTAAAAAAAATTTTTGGCTCAACCATCAGTTTCCATCGATTAATGAATTATGGGAACCGACGGGAAGACCGAAAAAATTATTAAAATATACAAACTATAGATAAAGTCGATTTCAAATGGGCATTTAACACATTATATTTTGATTAAGTCATTGAACTTTTTTTATGAAGTTTGAAATTAGAAATTAATATTTTTAAAAAACATTTCAAATTTGTTATACATTCTTACATACATTCTTATATGAAACGTACATGTAGAACCAACTACTCAAAATCAGTAACATCTACATCCTGATCCATGTTTGAGCTATCTTCAGACTCCTCATCAAACTCTGCGATTTCATTGTCAGATACGTCATGTACCGTCCCTAATGCTTGAGACGTCATATCGACACATAGATCAACCGCAACTGAAATCTCTAGTGGGCCTAATGTACCAGGTGACGGTTGTTGCATGGCGTCCTGGTCAGAATTGTCATGTAGTTTTCCTCTAGAAGTGGTTTATGTCATAGTTATCCACCCGTCATAACCGGTTGACACACGTGGATAAGGGAGATAAGTCACTTGATCTGCTTGCAATGCAAGGATGAACGGATCATACTTTTCCAACTTCTTGAATGCACGGATGTGACCCCAAATTCATCCACCCATACACCAACTCCCACAAAAGAATTGTACCAGTCGTAGTAGAAGACAATGCACTTTAAGTCAAGCAACCTAGGATAGTGAACCTCCAATATTTCTCGTAAAATACATAGTAGACCATATCGCTAGAGGTTGAAGATATTCTGTAGTCACTTGTTGGTATTTTCCTTCTTTTCCTCAAAATCTTGAATCCGTACCCCGAGTAAAATACATAGGGATTGACTTGGCGACTAGTAGAGGACTGCAAACAAAATTTTCCAACCAAGTGGGAACTGTTTGACATTCTCTGTGGCCTGTGTGACCTGTGAATTTTGTATTCATGTGTTTATTATTTTAAGTCTACTGACTTGAATGATTTTTGTTTGAGATATATAAAACTCACATAGTATTTTAACCAGTCTGTAAACTTGTCATCTTTTGTATTTTGTAGTTGTTCTTCAGAGTAATTCGGGTAAGCAGTGCGAATTTGCGCCATGTAAATTCTGAAAACATGGGAATAATACAATCATTTAAAGTAATGAAAATATAACCCCTAAATATGAGCGGATACTACTAACCTCTCGAGTTCTCCTAGTTCAGGGCAATTGGTTGCAATATACATATGCAAATGTTTACGCTCAGATGGGGTGAGGGTTTAGCGAATAACTTTTCACTTACTCGACCTATTTGTGAAAATATATATGGCACAAATGCTGGATAAATAGGCCTCTCTCCCCCATCATTGTTTCTCGGTGCTCAACGACTATTTGTTGGAACTTGTGCTGGAAAGTATAACGAAGGAAAGTTGGATGTTTCCTCATTGATACATTGGGCAATAATCGAACCCACCACACAACTCATATTTTTTACTTTCTTTTTCAGTTTGAACATATATCTTTCAAATGGATACATCCACCGTTATTGAAATGGTCCTCCAAGCTCTAGTAAATAATCATATGTGCAATTTATAGATTATAAAAATTTACTTCTGTAATATTATCAATAGTATATTAAATGAGATTACCAGCTTCACAAGGGAGATGAATAGGTAGGTGTTCCATCACGTTAAAAGATAAGGAGGAAATATTTTCTCCAAATTACATAGGATTACTAGAATCTTATCATTCAAATTTCATATTCTGTCTGATGTAAGAGTACGTGAGCATAGATCACGAAAAAACGCTCCAAGACCTGATATAAGACAAGTACGTATTTCATATACTTATATAAATATACAATTGCTCCTATCGTTTTGATGTTAGGGTTGTACCTGCTAGCACTTCATGTACATTTCTAGGTAGTAAGTAGGCAAACGCAAAGGGGAATAGTCATTGCATTACTACATGACAGTCATGACTTTTCATATTACAGAATTTTCCTTCATTACTGTCAATGTAGTTTCGTAGGCTATAAGCATACCCATCGGGAAATTGCCTCCTCTTTAATCCAATCAAAAAAGCATCCTACATACATGGGATAAATTATGAATCACAGTAATATTCATAATTATAAATTATCAATCGCAGGAATAAAATGACATACCTTTTTCTTTACTCATTCTAAATATTGGTACTAGTCCAACACTATTGTTCCCGCGTACATGCAGCGACTTCCTATCGCATATGTCTGGTAAATCCAATCTTGATTTCAGATTGTCTTTTGATTTCCCCTTTACGTTCATAACTGTGTTGATTGAATTATCAAATATGTTCTTCTCAATGGGCATGATGTCTAAACAATGTCGTAGCATGTGATTCTTCCAATACGTACGGCAACTCCCAGAAAATACTCTTCTTATGCCAGTTCCAATACTCCCTAACACCACCGACACGATAATGTCCATTTCCTCCACATCTCGCAGTTGGCTCAAGGACAACGTTTTTTACCTAACATTTCTGTCAGTTACAACCGATTTAGTAAACTGAAGGTAACCGACGAAGCTATTTTATTTAATTAAAATTAAGTAATATATTTTTAGTTAAGGAATCGTCAACTACCGTCGGTTATTAATCGATAGTAAACGACGGGACTTTTTGATGCGAAAAAATAAACAAATTATATATATATATATATATATATATATTAATTGATGTCGTCTCTAGTCGGTGCTTAACCAACGGTAATCGACAGGTCTTTTTATACCAGCGCTTATCGTCGGTTCTAAAACCTACAGAAATCGATGGGTATTGTTACCGATGACAACTGACAGATCTTAAACTTCCCGTTGTCTTTTATCGATTGCTATCCCCTTTGAAACCGACGGCAAAATACCCATCGAATTGACCGTTGATCTTAGGTATGTTTTCTTATAGTTAGTGGATGGGAGTGGATTTTTATATCATGAGAGCTGCAAGGCAACGGGAGCATCTGGGTCACAACAAACCTGAGTTTCTTCATCTCCGGCGGAGAGCCACTGAAGAAACCTTTCAATTTTAGTCAAAACGCCTTGTCGCTTTGTCTAGGAGAGAAGAAGAAAAAACGAACAAGAAGAAAAAGAAAAAGAAAACAAACAAAACGAAGAGCATATTGGGAGAGAAATCAATGTCGAGTGTATGGTGGAGAAAAAATACCTCGATAATGGTGCATGCGAGAGATTGAATATGTTCTTCAATTGTTTTTTGCCAAGTAACTGTTAATTGTATTAGTTGAAGAATCATTTGGTCAATCGTTTTTCAAAAGAATTATTTAAATCATATTTTAGATATTAATTTTTATCTCGTTACACTATTTAACCGCTACAATATTATTAATCATATTTTCAAACAAATTTTGTTTAAAAACCTCTTTTGCCACCATTATATTCAAAAAATCATTTTTAAATAGTTTTTGTTTCAACCGGTCATTTTCAAATGATCGTCATTTCAACCGTTGAGTTTTTTTTAAAAGGTATCACCAGTGAGAACCTAAGTTATAATTTGGACTATGTTGATCAAAAATTCCAATGATATACAATGGCTGAACTTGGTATCAATTTTTTCTTAAAAACAATATTGTAAGTATTTGTTTTAAAGATATTAATAGATGGGAGACATATAATGAGAATAACATATGACAGAAAAGATTAAACAGTTTTGTTTCCTTAAACTTTTTTGGACCGTTGAATAGTCATGTGGTTAGGGAACTTGTACACTGACATACTGTATATTCTATCAAAATGGGTTCATTGTTATATTAAATGGAATTTTTACACAGAACTATATTCATTTATATTTTGAAGTTTAGTCTACCAGAAGATATTTTAATTTACATTAAAAAGATAAAAATAATGAAAATATAAGGAAAAAAGGGAAAAGGGAAACAAGGATCTTACAGAAATTTACTTTTAAAAAAGGCACATAAGTAACAAGCTGGAGCCCTACACTTTTGCCAAGCTGTTGGGAAAATTTTAGGAAACAATATCAGATATTCAGATCCCAAATCAAATCTTTCAATTTTTTTTATTTTTTGTCAACATCAAATCTTTCATTTTAAACATCACTTTATTCATTCCAATTTTAAAACTTTGGTGAAGTAATTAGTATTGGTGACTCCAAGTAGGCAAACAGATTTGATTTATCATTACATTACCTAGTCCCACATTGTTAACTTAAGAAGCACTTACTTTATTCAAATCATGCATGTTTCTATATTTTTTTGGCCTTTTTTAGTTTGTGCTTTTTTCCTTGGCTCTGAATGATATAGTTGGCTTGTCAATCAAAATTGTGTTGGAAAGTTGTACTATTCGATACAAGGTAATAGATTCCGTCCATATGCATCTTATACGTGCGACAGTGTGTCCAACTCCTATCAGATCAAAGTATCTTACTTTAAACTTACCAATCACATTTACATAGCTCAGCTTCTTTACCAACTTAAATATAAATAAATAATATACTTACCCGTAAATTTCTAACATTTGATCTGGATAAAAACCAATATAACTCATGTTTGTGATAGAAGGAAGACATATGAACTTGGTGTTTCACAAAAATGTTTGTTTTGGGGCAAAACTTTCTGAAAGTTGGATATTTGTATGACATTACGAGCATCTTAATTTGGCCACTCAATTATTTAGAACTACAGTAAAAGTTTAAGTGTGTCAATTATATCATCAATTGTTTTTTTTTAATAAACCGTAGGAGTTCCAAAATTATCATCAATGGTTCTGGAAAGAGCATGCTTAACCAAAAAATAATGACGATACTGAATTTCATAAAGTAAACTTTTATAGAGTAATATTATAAAAAATACAGCTTTGGATTATGTGAATCATAGGTGAGTATATAAGATAACAATGACTTTGTTTCATTGACATAAAAGATGCTTGAGACATATGTTATAAATTCTGTGAATGGAAAAACTTAGTATAAAGTTGATTAAACATATAGTGTCAACAAATTGAGTACTGTAAACAGGTTGGAGTCCACTACTCACAGTTATTCTAAGTGTGAAGAAAAATGACAAAGAAGGCATAATTAAAACCTCCGTTTTGCATTGGAGTCTATTTCAACATAGTATTTTAGTTTTCTTTTCTACATTTAGCATTGATCGCAGGAGTCAGTAATTCAGGATGAAGGTTATTACTAATGCAGGAGATTTATGGCCTAAAGCTAAAATTTGCTCAGGTTTTATTTTTTGAAACAGTAGTATAATTAATGAGAAAAGTTAGACCTCCTAGTTATTAATTTGATACAACAAAAATACAAAGTGTATTTTGATAAAAGAATTTTTTGAGTCCTAAGATCAAATCAATTAAACATAGTGGATAAGTAGATGAGAATTGTCAAACCAAATACTCAGAGATGTTTGCAAGCAATCTATCTAATACCTAATCCTAGTTCAGGCAACTTATCAATCTGTCACAAAGATATGCTATGATATCAAGCAAACTCTCAAACTAGACAATAGGACAAAATAAGTTAAAAGACAAAATAATTTAGAATTTGAAATTTCAAAACAGAAAAATGACCTAAAAACAGAGCACACAGTTGCAATGGAATAGAAATAAGGTTAAAAGCAAAGATCTAAAGGATAGGGATGGTTTGATTAGCGGTAAACTCGCCAATCCCAACTCGCCGCACTCTATTGAGCGATCCCTAGACCGAGACAAGGCTAGGTCAACCCGTTCTCACGGTAAAGACCCCTAACCGGATCGGATGATCCATTACTGCGCTAGCCGCGATTACACCTATCTGGAAGCATTAAGCTTAGCCAAACTCGTCCAACAGCCGACCCACATACTAGATCTCTTCTCGGTGAATCAAACCATCACTCACATGGCACTTGGTCTCCAATTCCACCGGCGCTAGCCTTAGGTCACAGCCCAAATCAGATCTCTCTTGATCAGGGAGAGATCAGCATTAGCTTAGCCATATGAGAAGAGATCGGAATTCAGATCATGCCTAGAACAGCGAGGGGATCAACGGAACCACCTCTGATCACCCTATCCTCGAGATCCACACAGATCTACTCGCGCCTCATGGATTGAGTGCGGAGGAGTAGGGTAGATCTAACTTGCATAAACATAAAGAACTTAATTGAAATTGCAGAAAGTAAAGATGAAGAACAATATCAACTTAAATCATAAACTTCATTAAAGCATAATCATAAAAGAGTACCTTAAATGAGCATAAATGAAAGCAACAATAAAATAGAGAGAGTTTTTCTACTAAACATCAGATAGAAATGATAAGAGTGTCATTAGGGGGTATTTATAGAATTATTCTCATAACCATAGTCTCTTGGTCAAACCGCCTCAAAGTGGTCAACAAGTGTCTCTTGAGGCGGTCCTTGAGGTAGAAGGTCAAGGCTTGACTGCGAGATGAGATCTTCAGTCAGTCCTCGTCCTTGGTAGTGCGAGGCAACGTTCTTCAAGAAGGCGGGTACTTTGCGTATAAGAGGTTCAGCTTCCGTCAGTCCTCGCCCTTGGTAGGGCGAGGCTGAGGTGCGAGGGAGTCTAAACTTTTGCTTTTCTGTTTCTTTGTTCATCTAAGTCTTTCTAAGTTTTCCAGATCCGTTCCTTGCATCCATTTGGCACCAAAATGCTCCTTAAAACACCTAAATCCGCTCCATATGCAGAATGTATGGTATGCAAGTGCACAACATGAAAATGACCCTAAAAGGACTCTAAAATGATGCAAATGCTATGATATGGATGGAAAATGACTCTAAGAATGGTCCTAAAAATCGTTTAAATCCAGACATATCAGCTCCCCCAAACTTAGATCTTGCTTGGTCTCAAGCAAGTGCAATGACTAAGCTAGAAAAATTGCACACAAAGTGGGAACATCTAATCCTACGAGTACTTGTATAAGCTAGGGTGTAATCCACATGTGGGCTCTATCATTTCGGAAACCGCAATATACTCATCCTCAAGAATAGCATCCAGCCTATAGATTCCTAGTACCTAAGCCGGTCTCTAAAGGTCCGAGTCTAATTCCTTATTTCTGTTAGGTGCGGTCCTCAAAAGAGACTAGAGATCAACGAGTACATAGTTCAACTTCCCTAAGCTTAGCATGATCATTTTTCAACTCAAATAGTTTCCCTCTCAATAGTTCATTTGCTGCCCGCTTATTTAGTCTTTTCTTTCTTTCTTTTTCTTTTTCTTTTTTTTTATATGCCATCTCCGCTTTTCCGAAGTTGGCTTACACAAACATGAAAGACTACGGATTTACGCCTCCTTCCAAGTTGCTTCACCAACCCGCATATGGAGTAAGCAGCGGATATACACGGGCGTGAAAGGCTATGGGTTTACACATCCTTCCAGCTGCTTCACCTTTACCACTTACTCGGTTTGGCGGGCAGCTTTTATTTTTTCATTTTTTCACTTAACTTGAGAGGGTTTTACCATATACACATAATGGATTATGCTAAACATAAAGAAGGAAGGTATTTGATGAATCTTTAGGCTCTCGATTGTGGTTTAAGTTCAGTTTTAGAAGGAATCAAACAAGGCCTTTTCGAAACACAACCCAAGCAAAGTTCACTAAGGTGAATGATCCGCCCAAAAACTTTCTAAAATGACTATTTACCAATCAAGATCATTCACAATGGTTACTAGCTAGCTTAACAAGGTTTCCCATCATGAAGATCATTCCCACATAAAAAGTTCGGGTGCATGAATCCTATATGAAAGCAACCGAAAGACAAAGCTAAATGGATGCAACTATATGATCATTCTATTTTTTCGGATTTACTTTTCAAAAAAAATTTCAAATTTTTTGGTGTTTTTTATGCCTTAGATGCTATGAAATGCAACAACCAAATGCAACAAAGAAAAATCTAAACGGATTATTACAACCCAAGTGATATGCATGAAAGACAAACTAAGATCACAAAACACAAGGTTAGTAACTCCTAGGACCCTCCCCCAAACTTAAATCATACAGTCCCTTGTGTGTATGAAAGCTTAGAGGAGAATCCTAAGTCAAAAAGGCTAATTATGGAATGTTGTATGTACAATGAAAGGAGCGAAGTGGTACCTTTTGGAGCCTTATGCAAGGATTTTGGATGCATTATGATGTCCCTCGTAGTGAGGCCTCGTAGTTCCATGGCCAAGGCACCTTATCTAAAGACTAGATACCATCCTCGCGTGTGCTCCTCGTGGTTCATTATCTCTTGAAGGCACGAGAAGGTCCATGAGTGACACTCAAGGCAGAAGTTGAACACTCCTCACACCACACCCTTGCTTGTCAGCTGCGAGGTGATAAAATGGTTTTTCGGATCTAAGCTATCAAATCATCATAGGGTTGTGGTAAGTAAGTGGATGTCGAAC
>OVBA01006567.1:0-14946 GCA_900406435.1 Lepidium aucheri
TGAGGCTGAGGTGCATGTGTCTACGCTTGTCTGTCCAACCTATACAAAAGCATATTTGCATGCATCATACTCACATAACATTTTTCCTATAAGTGATTATGCAAAATCTTCAAGGTTGGTGCAATGTCTTCCTCCAGATGTGAAAATTTTTCCTAGTAAAAGGAAAAAAATCTAGGTGGCAAACTTGGCTCGAAATTGCAAGGATGAGACAAGTGCATCCACAAAAAGCTTCCAAGTAATACAGTTGTTCAAAGTGCAGACAACCCGGTCATATTTGAGCAAATTGCGTAAGTTAACATTATTCTTGCCTACACAACTCTTTCTCTGCTCATAAAACAAAATTTCCTATAGCTGGTGTATTTTAATTTTAGGCATTGAAGCTTGCCGATGATTAGAGTCTACTATAGAAGTCTACAACAAACTCTAGAATGAAGTCTACAATGGAAGTCTACATGAAATTATGAAGTCTGCAAAAGAAGTCTACATGGAATTATGAAATCTACAATTAATTTTCTGTTTGAAATTTTAAAACGTTGATTTGAAGTCTGTTTCTACATTTTAAATGTGAACTATATCTATTAAATGTGAACTATATCTATTAAATATGAACTATAATATAATATTTTAAAAAAATAAAGTCTGCACAATAAGAAGGGAAGTCTACAAGATTGAAAACGGAAGTCTACATAAAAAAAACAAAGTCTGCAAAGACAAAAACAGAAGTCTGCAAAAATAAAACGAAGTTTGCAAAGACAAAAACAGAAGTATGCAAAAATAAAACGAAGTCTGCAAAGACAAAAACAGAAATATGAGTTTATTCTTGCATCGAGCAAAAATATAAGGATGCAAGAACTAAGTTACATACCCCATAATTCCAAAAAATATGAGTTTGTTGTTGTATCTAACAAAAATACAAGGATGCAAGAACTAAGTTACATCCCAATATACATACCCAATAACTCCAAAAAATATGAGTTTATTCTTGCATCTAACAAAAATATAAGGATGCAAGTATTCAACAAATAGAACATATAAATAGTAGGACCCAAATTATTAGTCATAAAGGTCCAAATGCTTATACGTCCTCTTCTCCATTCCTCTTATACTTGTCTCCTCAAAAATGTCAGAACTTAGCTTCAACCTTATGTTTTGGACGTTGGAGTCACGTAATGATGAAGGGAATGACATTCCTAAGGCATGACATTCTATGTACTTTAAGCAAAAAATGCTACAATCGCCACTGACTATGTTTTGGGGTACTTTAGATGCCTCAACACGTGAATGTGTAAATGGAGTAGGTGGATACTTCTCTTTATCCTCTTTAGGTGCTAACTCATGAAGTACATAGGGAATAAGCCCATCAAAAGGCTCCACAAGAGCAGCGATTGCAGCTGTTGAAGTGTGAATCACAGCAGAGTCCCAAGAATAATGTGCCTTTGCGGAATACGTTTTCACATGGCAATCCAATGCGATTTGGGGACATTCAAAAGTGCATATATATCATCCACTTCAAGCCCACACATCTTATCTAATCTGCAAAAGGATGGCTCTGCACTTGAATAATAATCAAAAGTTCCAGCAGGGAGTAGTCTACCTGAACCATCAGGATTCGCATGCGAGTTCATAAACTCCTGGAACTTAGGAACCCACATCATGCCAAGATCGGTGTCAATGAAACAAAGTCGTGTGGACCTAAACCACTCTGGATGCTTTGCATATCCAGACCTCAACAGATTGATTCCAGCATCTAGATGCTGCATTTGAAAAAATCTGTAGTTAAAGAAGTCTGCAAAAGAATACAAAAGAAGTCTACAAATATAAAATCTACAAACAAAGCAAACAAAGTCTACAAACAAACGAAGCAAAATATGTCTGCAAACAAAGTCTATCTAAAAGCAAAGTTTGAGTCTGCAAAATAAGAAGAAAAGTCTACAAAATTTAAGACGGAAGTCTACATATTAAGAAGTCTGTCTAATAACGAAGTCTGCAAAATAAGAAGAAAAATCTACAAAGACAAAAACAGAAGTCTGCAAAAATAAAATGAGTCTGCAAAGGAAGTTTGTATAACATACTCTGTCATGTAGCCATTTGGTGGAAATCTGGAGGATATCCCACCACTCAAGTGTTGGTTTGGGCTTTATCTTTGGATAATCCCTGTACCATACACTATCTTAGAACAATAAAGTATCTATCAAACTATATCATATTTGTATAAATCTGGTAACTTATGGATCAAGTTTCAACCAGTCAGTTAGCATCTTCAGCTTCATCTTGTCTACTAGTGCAAAAGGATCATATCCACGACCTACCTTGTTCGGAATTATTGCTTTAGCAGTGCTGTTTCCTTGAAAAGGACTTAGCTGGGTAGAAGTAAGCCTTCTAATTCGGGCAGTTTTTCACATGTCAATTTCTGTGCAATAGCCCTTTTATTTTCATGTTTCTTCTCTTGAATGGCAGCAAACTCAATATCACACTGATTTTTCTCAAACAGGACCACACTTGGATCTAACTCACCACCATTTACACTTTCACTTTGATCGGCATCATTATGCACATTCAAATTAGTCAACACATTGAAATTCACAAGAGAAATAACACAAATATAACACATAATCTGAAACAAATCACAATTTAACTTAAACATATATAATATTATATTTTCACACAAGCTGAAGCAAATCACAATTCAATCTGAAGCAAAACAAACTAACACACAAGCTGAAGCAAATAACATATTTTCAACTAGTCTACTTTTTGCTATTTCCTTTCTTTGTTTTTGGAATGGTTTTTTTTACTAACCCCAACAGCTGGATCAATGTCCTTCATGGTTTTCTCAGCCTCTACATCTGCATTCGACTTCACCTGCTCCTTTAAAAAACTCTTCATTTCAGCTAGAGTCTCTTCAACAGTTATTAGGCGATCAGCTAGTGTCTGGATCTATTTCTCACAATGATCTAAACCCTTGACCATATGCTGCTCTCCACTACTAATATGGTCCATCACTTATGCAACAATCTGTTTACAGCATTCATCCATGCGAGCTTTCATTGCAGCAATAATAGTGTCTTCATTCCCACCAACATGTGAAGACGAGGTTGCATGTTGTCTCTTTGACACAGGAGGTTCTTCAGCTAGTACATTGCTTCTTTTTGAGCCACTTTCCTTATGCATATAGGTTTCCACACCTTGGAATTTCCAATGAAAGATCTTCCACTTCCACGGTTTAGGAGAAAACATGCCTAAGAGAGCCTTAATGTTGTTGTCAACGAAGGGATCAGCTCCATCATCATCCCAAAGGTCAACCATCTCATCGAAATCCTTGCATACAACGCAGTTGATCACATTGGTCAACAAAAAAACACATATACATCACGTCAAATACAAACCATGGAAAAACTGTAGAAAAACAAGATATAAACCATGGAAAAAACTACAGCAAAACAATATATAAATCGCAGAAAACAACCACAAATTACCTGCTTCTTCAAGTTTTCTAAAAGATTCTTGCGATACCTTGATCCGCCATGGGACAACAAGAATGGAGTTGGTTTACCTACTATAGGATCTCCAAACTCAGACCCAAAGTCTGGAAGCGCAAAGTAAGCCCAACATTGAAGAACTTGGACAAATCCTTTTATGTGATACACAGAAGATTCAAGTGAGATTGACTTGACAGACTCTATCAAATTCCTAAATGCAACTCTTCCCCACGGATAATCAATAAAAGCCTTCAAGTCCATGACTAGTCTAGCAAGATTGACTGTAGTACGTTTTGAGAGTCTCCTTCCCACAATAAAGATCGCAAGTATGGCAAGATAACCTACCCTGATCCGATTCTCTCGAGTCCATGTGTGACAAACCCCACAAGCAGCAAGAAGATCCTCCACACTTGGTCCCATATCTGTAGGCACTCCAAGAAGCTCCTAAAATGCATTCATCTCCTCTGTCTCTGCACAATCTGGGTTATCCAAATCCTCAACCCACTCACGATTGAGTTTGGTGATACACTTAAACTCATGCAGAGAAAACCGTATGGGTTGGACACCAATCAAACACCATTTCTCGTATTTCTTTTTACATTGGAGCTGCAATGTAAGAAGATAGTGCACCAGTCTCGAAGCCCACCCAAAATCCATTGCATGAAACTTTAAAAACACACCAAGACGGGAATTGGACAGCACATCCCATTCTTCTTGCTGTACGACTTCGGATAATAAGTTCAAAAACTTGCTCGGATCTGAACTGTAGTAGCTTATACTTTTATCTGCTATAGGCTCATTATCCTTCGTGTATAACCTCTGTGGAAACTCAAGCACTGGCTCATCCACTACTACCGCAGGCTCCTCCAATAGTAAAGAAGTCTACAAAAATTAACAAACGAAGTCTACAAAATTAGAAATAGAAGTCTAAAAAAAAGTCTACAAAAAAATAGAAAGAAGTCTACAAATTAAAAACAGAAGTCTACAAAAAAACAAACGAAGTCTACAAATACTATAAAGATGTCTACAAAATTAGAAAAGGAAGTCTACAAAATTAGAAACGGAAGTCTACAAAAAAAACACAAGTCTACAATTAAATAGAAAGAAGTCTACAAAATTAAAAACAAAAGTCTACAAAAAAATAGAAAGAAGTCTACAAAATTAAAAGCAAAAGACTACAAAAAAACAAACAAAGTCTACAAATATTATAAAGAAGTCTACAAAAAAAACAAAGTCTACAAAAAATAGGAAAAAGTCTACAAAAAATAGAAAACAGAAGTGTGCATAAAAATGAAGTCTACAAAGAAAGAAAACAGGAGTGTGCAGAAAAAAACTGAAGTCTACAACAATAAAACAAAGTCTGCAAATAAACAACAAAACAGAGTCAACCAACAAACACAAAAGAGATAAGAGGAGGAGGAAATGGTGGACCGGCTAGCGACAAAGGAGGAGATAGCGTCGAAAGACGGAGGAAGAGGCGACAGATCTGAAAAAAATGTGTGACAAAGAAAGAGGGAGAAAGAGAGAGGGAGGAGGAGGCGACGAACCAGAAGTCACCACCGCCGGAAGAGGAGGAGGCGACGAACCAGAAGTGACCGGCGAACGACAGCGGGATATCTGAGAAAAAAAACAAAACCGTGAGAGAGAAAGAGGGAGAGAGAGAGAGAGAAAGAGAGAGAAGAAGTTACCGGGCGGAGAGGATGAGGAGGCAGTGACCGGCGAACAATGGAGAGAAGTTACCGGTGAGGAGACCGGTGGGAGATCTGAGAAAAAAAGCAAAACCGTGAGAGAGAAAGAGGGAGAGAGAGAGAGAGAAAGAGTGAGAAGAAGTTACCGGCCGGAGAGGATGAGGAGGCGGTGACCGGCAAACGACGGAGAGAAATTACCGGCGAGGAGACTGACGGGAGATCTGAGAAAAAAAACAAAACTGTGAGAGAGAAAGAAGGAGAGAGAGAGAGAAATTTACCAGCGACTTCTTCGGCAGGGATGAGACCGGCGGAGAAAAAAAAAGGATGAGATCAAAAGAGACGGTGAGATTTGTGAAAAGAGAAGGGGAAGAGACTGTAAAAATTGGTCTAATTTATACTTAGGTTAAATTTTTGGGCTATTGGGTAATTATTGGTTTAATGTTGGTTAATTTTACTCAATTGTTCGATTAGGATAATAATCAATCGGTTTATGTAAAATTAATATGGTTTTTGATAAAATTAACTTGGTTTTGGTAAAATTAATATGGCTGAAACTATAATTAATTATAAATTTAATCAAAATGTTAAGAAATTTTAAATAGTTGATAATAATTCAGATATAGACTTCAGCGGAAGTCTACAATGCAAATTTCACGGTAGTTTACATGCATCATACAGACTTCACTAGAAGTCTACAATATACCCTAAATCCTAAATTTAATATTAAACCACAAACCAAATATTTTCCTCTTTAATGCTCAATAACTTATTAAACCTTATAACAAAAAACATTAAACTTTCATAATACATTCTTAAAAAATTTATGCATTTCAAATATAAAAATTACAAAATCCTATATAACTACCAATATATGTTGCTAAACCCTAAACTAAATCATAACATATTGGTTTGTGAACTATTTGGTCTTTGTTGATCTAATAAAACTATGTTTTGTGAAATATTATTTTTCATGTTTCAATAAAGTCTATAAATATATTTTGTAACAAAAATTTTAATCAAAATATTTTTCTTATTATTTATCAATAAATATTTGATAATAATTTAGGTGTAGACTTTGCCAGAAGTCTACAATGCAGACTTTACGGTAGACTACACGTATCGAGCAGACTTCATAAGAAGTCTACCATATATCCTAACCCTAAACCCTAAACTTAATATTAAACCACAAATCAAATATTTTCCTCTTTAATACTCAATAACTTATTAAACCTTATAACAAAAAATATTAAACTTTCACAATACATTCTTAATAAATTTATGCATTTCAAATATAAAAATTACAAATCCTATATAACTACCAACATATGTTGCTAAACCCTAAACTAAACCATAACATATTGGTTTGTGAACTATTTAGTCTTTGTTGATCTAATAAAACCATCTTTGGTGAGATTTTATTTTTCATATTTCAATATAGTCTATAAACATATTTTGTAACAAAATTTTAATCAAAATGTTTTTCTTATTATTTATTAATAAATATTTGATAATAATTCAGGTGTAGACTTCACCAGAACTCTACAATGCAGACTTCACGGTAGTATACACGTATCGAGCAGACTTCATAAGAAGTCTACCATATACCCTAAACCGTAAACCTTAAACTTCATATTAAACCACAAATCAAATATTTTCCTCTTTAATACTCAATAAATTATTAAACCTTATAAAAAAAACATTAAACTTTCACAATACATTCTTAATAAATTTATGCATTTCAAATATAAAAAATTACAGATTCTATATAACTACCAACATAAGTTGCTAAACCCTAAACCCTAAACTAAACCATAACATATTAGTTTGTGAACTATTTGGTCTTTGTTGATCTAATAAAACCACGTTTGGTAAAATTTTATTTTTCATGTTTCAATATAGTCTATAAATATATTTTGTAACGAAAATTTTAATCAAAATAGTTTTTTATATATTTTTTATTTTAAAATCAATTATGATTTAAATGCAGATTTCATTGGCATTCTACATTGTAGACTATATCGACAGTCTACAATCCTGTATAAGGGTAGAAACGTAATTGAGTTTTTCTTTTTTTGTTTGATCATGAGGGACAATATCATAATTTTTTTACTTTTAGAGGTTACTTTTGTATTTGATTGAACTTTAGATTAGTTTTAGTATTTTAATTTAATAATTAGGTTACTTTTGTAATAGTCCCTTTAATTATTGTCTTAGTTACTATACGACTATTGAGTTAAGAATTTCAAAAAAACTGAAAATTAGTTTTGAATAGTTACCTTATATAAAAGATATTATGACTTAAAATATTTATTATATTATTATTTTTTGGAATTAAGTTTTAATAACTAATAAGATTCTTTATCACTAATATTTCTTTGTTTAATGGATGATCAGGATCGTGATGCGATGGTGGTCGAGGGTAGAGAGGGTGATAACCCATCTAGTGCTGAGAAGATGGGGGTGTCTTGGGTTTTGAAAGTTATAGGGTCAAAATCGGGTGGAATTAAATCACCGGAATTGGCAATTGATGAGGATTTTGTCTTGGACAAGACAACGGTGGAGTTTCCGAATGGTGAGGATGGGGAGGCAGTTGTTACCGTAGGGGAGGAGGTAATTACGACGATGAAAGGGTTATGGAAGAATTGCTTGATCGTTAGGATACTTGGGAGAAGTGCAGCTGTCAATGTTATGTTCCGTAAGTTGAAGGATCTATGGAAACCTAACGGTGATATGACAGTGATTGATTTGCCAAGGAACTTTTTCATGGTACGATTTGAGAGGGACAGTGAGTATATTACGGCTCTTACTGGAGGATCATGGAGGGTCTTTGGAAGTCATTTACTAATGAATGCATGGAATGAAGACTTCAATCCTGTTCATGATGAGATTGTAACCACGCCGGTATGGGTCCGTATTCTCCAAATTCCGGTGTACTTTTACCATTCGGCAATTGTGATGAGCATAGCCCGAGGGGTAGGAGATCTAGTCAAGGTGGATGGGACAACACGGAATATAGAGCGTGCTTGGTTTGCACGTGTATACGTTGAAGTTAATCTTACAAAACCCCTTAAGAGTTCAGTTCTTGTCAATGGGAATCGGTATATTATCGAATATGAAGGGCTGGCTATTATTTGTGCAAAATGTGGGCTTTACGGACATGTTGCGGGTTCTTGTCCACGTACACCACCGACACGAACGGAGCCTGATAGTTTAGATTTGCCCCAGATAAATTCTGATGCAAGTAACCCGGATGGTACACCCGATGATGGTTTCACTTTGGTCAAGAAGGTGGCTCGTAGGAGGGATTTACCGGCCAATCATGTTGTTGTTACATCAGAGAGTTCGAATACCTGTGAGCAGAAGAAAGTAGGAGGTTTGGTGAAAAATAAAGAAGTTGTTAAGAATGCCCTAGCTAAGTAGCACAACCAACTGTATGTAGCAAAGGAGCAGGTGATACCTGTAGTTAAAATGGATTCTTCCAGAAAGGTGGGGAAGGTTAGTGGTGCGGTGGAGAATGTACATATTTCTAATAAAGAGAATGTGTTTGTTTTCGCACAATCAAGGAAGGAAAATTCACCGAATGGAGAGAGTGAACGTCGGGATGTGGTTGGCCCTCACAGACGAGGGGGCTCTTCTGTTGGGTCAAAGGAAAGAAAAGTGTTGGGACCAAAAGGGGTAGATAATGTTCCAAGATCAAAGCAGGTTGGTATTAAACCTTCGCGTGGATTGATTTTTGGGTCAGGGATATATGAACCAGAGCGGTCAGACTCGGGTAAGCATTTGCGTGTGGAGGCAAATTGCGTTGGCAGTGATGGGGGTAGTGTGGCTCGTACGGCAGTTGTCTCTCAAGTAGTTGAAGGGGTTCGACATATAAGTGTTGATGAGACAGCACCTACGAAGAGTATTGTTGCGGCTTATAACTTGCGATATAAGGATACGGATGTGGCGGATAGGATTGTACGGGATAAGGTGCGTACGGATGTGTAACGTCTCTCCCCGGTAGTTCTTTTTGGTCTTAATTTTTATCTCATGATGAATTGCTTACTATGGAATTGTCGGGTGCAAATAAACCCAATTTTCGACGGTCGATAGGATACATGTTGAAGAAGTATAAAGTGGATGTTCTTGGTGTGTTTGAAACTCATGCTAGTGGAGATAGAGCTCAGAAGATTTGTCAGGGTCTCGGGTTTGATATGTCTGTTAAGGTAGATGCTCGTGGTCAAAGTGGAGGTATATGGCTTTTATGGAGATCGGAGATGGGGTCGGTCTCAGTGTTGGAGACAACGGATCAGTATATTAGTGTGCGTATTGATACCGGACAGGTGGTATTGCAACTCATTGTAGTGTATGCGGCTCCATCAGCTGGAAGGCGTAGTGGCTTGTGGAGTGATTTAGCACGACTAATTCGTGCTTCTCGGTTACCTGTTGTGGTTGGGGGAGATTTCAATATCATAGCACGTTTAGATGAGAGAACATGACGTAACAGGCAGCTATCACAGGACTCTTTGGAATTTTGTGGATGGATGAATGATGTGTCTCTTATTTATATGGGATTTAAAGGGAACAAGTATACGTGGAAGAGAGGACGTGAGGCGTGTAACTTTGTGGCTAAGCATCTTGATCGAGTTTTGTGTTGTGCTGATGTGAGACTTTGATGGCAAGAGGCGTCTGTTACTCAATTACCGTTCTTATCGTCATATCATGCTCCTCTATATTTGCAACTCTGTCGAAAGGTAGAATATAATCCGAGGAGGAGGCCTTTTAAATTTGAAGCTGCTTGGCTTAAGCATGAGAGATTTAAAGGAATCCTAGAAGCTTCTTGGGACCAATGTATTTCTACAATTATAGCTCTCAAACGTTTAGCAAGATCGTTAAGGAGGTGGAACAAAGAAGTGTTTGGAGATATTCAAACACGAAAGGAGCAGAAGTTGGCGAGTTTGAAAATTGTCCTAGAGTTGATTGAAAATCAGCAAACGGATGATAATTTGCAAGAAGAGAGAAAGTTGATGAAGGAACTTGATGAGATTCTAGAGCAAGAGGAAGTGTTGTGGTTTCAAAAGTCTAGGGAGAAATGGATTGTATTAGGGGATCAAAATACTTCTTTGTTCCATACTTCAACGATCATTAGAAGACGGAGAAATAGGATTGAAGCTCTCAAGAATGACGATGGTTTGTGGATTACGGATGCTAAAGAGTTAGAGAGACTCGCGGTTCAGTATTATGCAAGCTTGTACTCGTTACATGATGTGTAATTGAACTCGATACCTTTGCCGAATGTAGGCTTTTCATGGTTATCGGATGTGGAGGCACGAGCCTTTGAGAATGTTGACGTTGAAAAAGCTGTTCGGAGTATGGGTAAATTCAAGGCTCCAGGACCCAATGGTTTTCAACCCGTCTTTTATCAAGAATGTTGGGATATCTTTGGCCCCTCTCTCTCACGTTTTATACTTGATTTTTTTTCTTCGCGTAATCTGCCTGTAGGTTCAAATGATGCTGTTGTAGTTTTGATTGCTAAAGTTTTGAAACCCGAGAAAATAACACAGTTTCGGCCCATCAGCCTGTGTAATGTGTTGTTCAAAACCATTACAAAAAAGATGATGATGAGGATTAAGCCGATAATCTTGAAACTAGTTGGTCCGGCGTAATCTAGTTTTATTCCGAGGAGATTAAGCATTGATAATATTGTTATAGTCCAAGAAGCAGTACATTCGATGAGAAAGAAACAAGGACAAAAAGGATGGATGCTTTTGAAATTGGACTTAGAAAAGGCATATGATCGTATTAGATGGGATTTCTTGGAAGATACGTTATCTGCGGCCAATATTCCGGTCGTTTGGAGAAGATGGATAATGGCATGTGTGACGAATGCTTCTATGAGTTTATTGTGGAATAGGGAGATGACACAACCTTTTGCGTTGGAGAGAGGACTTCGTCAGGGGGACCCTCTATCACCATATCTTTTTGTCTTATGCATTGAGAGATTATGTCATCTAACTGACAACTCCATGGCAGCTAAGCGATAGAAACCTATTAAGCTGTCTCGTGGAGGCCCTAGTTTATCTCATGTGTGTTTTGCGGATGATATTATTCTGTTTGCAGAGGCCTCGGTATCACAGATAAGGGAAATTAAACGAGTGTTAGATTTGTTTTGTCAAGCCTCGGGTCAGAGAGTCAGTCTAGAGAAGTCTAAGGTGTTCTTTTCCAAGAATGTTGGCCGAGAACTAGAGAGGTTGATCAATACGGAAAGTGGTATTCCAACGACTAGAGATCTCAGCAAGTATTTGGGCCTCCCGGTTTTATAAAAGCGGATTAATAAAGATACCTTTCATGACGTATTAGAGAAGGTTTCTTCACGACTAGCGGGATGGAAGCGTCGCACCTTAAGTCTCGCAGGTCGGATTACCTTGACTAAAGCCGTATTGATGTCTATCCCGGTGCATACTATGAGTGTTATATCTTTGCCAGCTTCAACAATTAAGACTCTTGATAGATTATCGCGAGATTTTATATGGGGAGATAGTGAAGAACGTCGTAAACAGCATCTTATATCATGGAAAACATTATGTTTACCGAAAAAGATGGAGGTTTAGGCTTACGACAATCACGTCAAATGAATCTAGCTCTCATAGCTAAGATCGGGTGGCAACTTTTGCATGATAAATCGAGTCTTTGGGCTAAGTTGTTGCGTAGCAAGTATAAATTTGACTCAATACTGGATGAGAATGGGTTTCATAATCTATACATTGCATCGTCAACTTGGCGAAGTATATGTACGGGTCTACGGGAAGTGATCAAGCCTAGAATTTGATGGGTGGTTGGAAGTGGCCGAACTATTAAATTTTGGGAGCACAAATGGCTGTATAGCAAGGAGTTAAGTGAGATGACAGTTCGTAAACTACCAATGGAGGTACGGAATCTACGGTTTTATGAGCTATGGAGTAATGGCGTTCGTTGGGATATGTCCCGTATTGCTCCATTTGTAACTGAGAGTGTTCGTATGCGTTTACTATCTGTGGTGGTGGATGAGGTTACAGGTTCTTTGGATCACATGGGTTGGAGCGGTACGGCTGATGGATGATTCACGGTTAAGTCTGCATGTGCCCGTCTTACTTATGACGTTTATTTGACTCCGCAAATGTCTATGTTTTTTGATCGAGTTTGGCGTGTGAATGCTCCGAAAAGGTCTCGTGTTTTCTTATGGTTATGTTCCCATCAAGCAATTATGACAAATTTGGAGCGAGTACAGAGACATCTTAGTGTGTCCGATGTATGTCAAGTATGTAAGGTAGCTTTCGAGTCGATTATACATATTTTGCGGGACTGTCCAGCAATGCATGGCATATGGACTCGGCTTGTTCCATTACGTGAACAACATGCCTTCTTTCGGGCTTCTATTCTTGAGTGGTTATATACAAATTTGGGTAGTCCTGAGGGTTTTGGTGTCGATTGGGCTACTACTTTTACGTTAGCATGTTGATGGAGCTGGAAGTGGAGATGCGGGAATGTGTTTGGAGTACAAGGAAGATGCCGAGATAGGATACAATTTGTTCGGGATTTGAGTACCGAGGTGGTGGTGGCGAGAACTAAGTTACATGGTGGTACGAGTGCGAGTAATCGGACTGTCCATGAAATCGCTTGGTGTAAACCGAATGTGGATGGCTCAAACTTAATACGGATGGAGCAGTTCGAGGTATATCAGGACATGCGGCAGCTGGTGGAGTGTTGAGAGATGAACGAGGGATTTGGTGTGGTGGATTCTCCCTACATATTGGATCGTGTACTACTCCTTTAGCCAAATTGTGGGGTGTATACTATGGATTAATGATAGCATGGGAGAAGAGGATATCAAAGTTAGCGGTGGAGATCGATTCACAGCTGGTGGTGGATTTTTTGACAAAGGGGACTAATGCTGAGCACCCCTTGTCCTTCCTGGTGCATTTGTGTCATGGCTTAATTGTAAGGGACTGGATAGTCCGTTTTGTTCATGTGTAAAGGGAAGCTAATCGTCTTGCCGACGGTTTAGCCAAATATGCGTTTTCATTACCATTAGGGTACCATTCTTTTGACTCTATTCCGGACTATGTCCGACATTTAGTATTAGTGATTTGCATGGTCTTGGGACGATTCGTCGTATTTGTTTGTAGTTTAGTCCATGATTTTAAATAAAGATGGGAGGATCTCCTCCCGTTTGACAACAAAAAAAAAATTCTTTGTTTAATAAAAGACTAAAGGTAATTATTTTTCTCTATCACTCATAATTTTTATGAAAATATAAACCGAATTGAGTTTCTTTAAAAGTTAGTTACTTACCAATGATGTAATTTAATCGATATAAAAACACACATTCAACATTAAATTAAATTTTTTCCTTAAATAAATATTCTTACTCAAAAATAAATATTCTTAATCAGAAATTTATTCTTTAAATAAATATTATTCACCAAAAATATATAAAACTGATTTAAGCTACCTTAAAACTTAGTATAGTTATCAAAGTTTTAAATGTTGAAATATTCATTTGCTATTATATATTGAAACTAACAACCCTAAATTGTTTGTTATAAATACACAATACTAATGATCATTCTTTATATTGAGCTTCTTTCTATTTGTGTTTATCTTTTTTGTTGTTGTTTATTATGCTTATTATTTCTTTTAAACTATTTTATTGTTTCCGTTTTTCATGCTTTTTATTTTTGCAATAATGTGACAGAAGTTGATATGCAGAAAGAAAAAAAAAAGATAACAGATATAGAAGCTTTTCCTGAATTATTGTTTATTGCAGTAGCTTCGTCAAAAATATAAGATTTTGGTTTAGTAGTTGTAACACTAAATTTTTAATTTGTTAAAATAAGACTCAGGTTTGATTAACCAATTTTAGGAAATATAGTGTGTGGTTCTACTATGTGAGTTTGGTTCATACATGAATCACTTATGTGATACTTGGAGACGAATTTGTAAATTTAATTTTATTATTTTTAATCATGTAACCTTATTGATTTTTACATAACATAAATGCTTTAGTTCAAGCTTGTCTTTATCAAAAACTATCTCCAAGCTTCAACAACACTCCTCTCCAAACCGAAGGACAAGTCTAGGTATTTCTACCCGTGGTTGTAGCAAAACATGCAAGGAAATGGTATGAAATACACTCATCTCACCGATGTGTGAAGGTTATGGGCAAAAGAACGTACTTAGAAAATATCTCACCGGTGTGTGAAGAATACAAGACTTATCTTTTTCTCACCTGAGTGTGAAGGGCTTTTTCTGTCTCTCTTCCCCTACTAACTTATCTCTCAGTTGTTGACTTTCCCTACTCTCACCTTAGTGTGAAGGAACTCTGTCCCCCGGAGAAAGACTCCAAACAAACAACATCCACGAGATTGCTGTGTACGACACCTGCTGTCTTTATGACAAGCCGACTATCAACTGCAGTGAAAGGCAAAGCTATCCTTCAAAAAGACTCCCCACCGAGAACTGGAAGAGTCAAAATCACACTACCGGAGAATACAACAGCCTTACAGCAACATGCTTTCACTCTTATTGGAAGATGCACCAATCCAAAAGCCCAACGCATCTGGTCCTTAATCCCTTTCATGGCTGAGCACTGGAACCTCCCCCGTCGTCCCATTGGTGCAGATATGGGTAACGGAGTCTTTCAATTTCAATTTGCCTCAGAGGAAGACTTACAAAGTGTACTTCTAAACCAGCCTTACCATTTCGCAAAATGGATGATCCTCCTCCAAAAATGGGAACCAACAATCTCAAGCACATTTCCA
>OVBA01006568.1:0-16649 GCA_900406435.1 Lepidium aucheri
ACCAAGGGCTAAGACACCTCGTTCCTTCTAGGCCAAGCAATTCAACGCCAACCATCTCGACGTATCTTTTGTCTCGTTGATCCTACTAATTACTAAGTCCATGTTATCTACTAAAGCACTTCCTCTAGTTTCAACTTAGATGTCTTTTACTTTTTAGTTTCAAATCTTTTGTTTAGCTTTTGTAAACCAAATAGTTTAACCTTTGGTTTAAGTACCAACGAATGTAATATATTCGTTGGTTCACTTTGATTATCTCTGAATATCAATGGAAGTCCTTCTGTTAAAAAAAAACTAAGAAGAGAAAAGAAATTGTTCATTTTTCATTCTCAGGATCTAGTAAAAACCGCATCATATACACAAATTCTCACTGTTCCGACGAGGATTCAGTCTTCCGACGCATCTCCATCAGTTTCTGGCCGACTTGCCTTCAATCGCCGGTACCAATTTGTCTCTCTCTACTCCGATGACAGTTCATATTCTAAGAAAAACGAAACATTTGAGCAAATTCCATCTATTACAGCGATGGTTTACCTTCTTCTGCCGCCTTGCCTTCAATCTCTGTCGTTTGTCTCCATCGTCTGCCTTCTTAACTGTTCGACTTGCCTTTGTTGTCTTCCACTTTCGCTTCGTCTCGCATTTGAATGTAGAACTTCCGCTTCGTCGACTTCATATATCACGGTAAGTTCTCTCCTATCTGGTTGATTTCTGGTCATATCCGAGTACTATAGTTTTGGATTTCTGGTCCAATTTGAGTTTTGGATTTTTTAGCGGTTGTTTGGTAATGGTTTTTTTGCGGCTGATTTACGAAATGAGTTAATCCTCTACATAGCTGATTTACGAAATTTTAGACGGCTGAGTTATGAAAACTCGGCTGATCTGTGAAGTTATTAAAAGACGACTGAGTTATGAAATTTTAGATGGTTGAGTTACAAAATTTTAGACGGCTGAGTTATGAAAACACAACTGAGTTATGAAAACACGGCTGAATTGTAAACCTACATGGCTGATCATAGACTTATAATGACTGAGTTATGACTTAAGTTTGATTTGTTTTTGTTGTTTAATTATGTTTAGATGTCTACGAAATATACGCGGCCAATGTACAAAGATGGGAAATTGCCACTGCAGAAGAAAACCTTGAATCACAACTGTTAGCTTGGTTGTTTTGGAGAGGTGAAAAACACAATTGGGCCTGATGTGTGGGAAGCGATAAAGAAAACACGAGTTGGTATCATTCCTCAGCTGGTCGATGCCAAATTCGTATGGTCGGCCAAAATTGTCCACTACATGCTCACGCGATCGTTGGCCATAAAAAATACTAACGAGTTTTGGTCATTGGTTAGAGGGCAACCAATAAGGTTCAGCCTTCACAAGTTTACACATATTACGGGTTTAGAATCTGGTCTACTCCTTACCAAGATCTGTGAACCTGAGTTATTATTTTAATAGCTGAGTTATTGACTAACTTATTATTCATTACGGCTGACAAGAGTTGTGATGGTAAGTGCGCGCCAGGAACATGATCATGAAGCCGAAGACCGACATTTATGCTAATTTGGGTACTGAAGACATTGATTCAAAACTCGATGAGGTTATAAACGATCTTTTGGATGGGAAATTTGATAAAGACGTTTACCCTATTAAAAAAGTAAAGCACGCCGATGCCGTCCAGTCTAATAAGAAACAAAAAACTAAGAAAGTCGAGTTTGCCAAACCCTCGAAGAAGAAACAGAGGAAACATAGAGGAAACGACATCGATGCTGATGAAGAGGTCATTCGGTCTGAAAGCATTGGCGACACTGGAAGTGAAGCAAGTGTAAGTGTTACTTCTGAATATTTTACCTATTTTGGTTTAAGTTTCCGACATGATTTTCTATGTAGGATGTGAAAAAGTCGAGCACGCCTACCATTTATCAACTAGTGGAGAACTTACACACTAGATTTGATACGATGGAGACCAACATTGACGGACTAGATTTGATACGATGGAGGCCAAAGTTGAGGAGCATTATGGTAAACGGTTTATTTCCATTGAAGAAAGAGTTGGCATGCTGGAAACAAAGATGAAGCTAATGAAATCACGAACACCTCTTCAGCCATCCGTTCATGAACCATTCATGAGGATATCAACCCATCAGGTCTTAATGATGGCAACTCAAAGATTAACATCGAGCAAGAGTGCACTAGTAAGGTAAGTTTATCTGAATAAGCTATTTATACTTATACGGCAAATTTCTTTATGTTATAAAGCTGAGTTATCAATTATATGACTGAGTTATCAATTATATGGCTAGTTATCAATTATATCGCTGACTTATATATACCATGGCTGATTTATGAAGCAATTTTCTCCTTTGCTTACAGCCCAACCCGTTCCCAAATCTTGATGAAGGTCTTCAGGATTTTGTTGAGAAAACAAAGAAACATGAGGACAAGAAAAAGAAGCCAAAAACTTGAAGACAAAACCCGCAGTCAAGAAGGTGAAACAGGACAAGAAGGTGATTGGCCTGACGAAAAAGGATGAGAAGCAGAGACAATATAGAAATAAGATGTCTTGAAGGCGAAAGCTGAGTGCGACAACGGGATTGTGGTTCCGCACCTGGTGGATATAAGTGATTTTGATGACCTGAAGCAACCAGCAGTAAATGCCGACTAAGTTATGGGACTTAAGGCTGACAGTGACTTTGCTGACATTACTGAAAAGGTCCGAAAAGAAGAGAACAAAGTGCTGTCCGATCCGGAAGATACTGACGAGGAGAAGTTAAGGACTCAACGACTCACAGCTCATATGCAATCTGCTTTGCAAAACATGGAAAAGTTGAAGGTCGTTGGTGATCCCTTGAAGAAATCATATCTTCCTCCGCCACTGTACCCGGCTATCGGAAATAGCGGATTGACTCTAATGAGGCATGGTCTCATCCCTCCTAAAGGTATCTACGACCCACTAAAACCGATGTACCCATTGAAATGGGAAGCACTTACTGGCTACCTACATCCATATGAGTATGCGAAATTCATACATTTATTCATTCCTGTCAATTATAACTGTATAAATTTTTTGTTTATTGTTTCTCAGGCATATTCCACTTATTGCGAAGCCACCGGAGATACCATCAGATATTTATTTTTACCGGGTTCTAATCACCCCTCGATAGGATTGGCCAGAAGAGGGGTTTGGTTGCTTAGGCGATGATGTAAGTAAAAACGGCTGACTTTTTATTCATTCCGCGGCTGATATATAAACTATACAGCTAATTTGTTTATTACATTACGGCTGAGTTAATAACAAATGATATTTTATTTCAGCACATCTCTGCTTTCCTAAAACTCCTTCGCATCCGAGAGCTTAAATCTCCAAGTCCATTCTACACTGAAAGAATTTGCTTTCTTGATCAGTGGTTTGTTGGTAATTGGATACACTGCTATCCGCAGTTCCAAATGAATCTAAAGAACTTTAAATTCACTTATGGGTGGCGTAAGCTCATTCTCGGATTGCATCCCGATGACATGCCGACGAATAAGAAATGGTTGTATGATGTTGACTTGGTGTATATGGTACACAAGGTTGGTGGTAATCACTGGGTAACCCTAGAGGTCAATCTGAAGAAGAAGAACATCTTGTGTTACGACAATATAATGTTAGACGCAACTACTATAGACGATAAGAAGTTGATGGATACATGCAGGCCGTTTATGCGCATGCTTCCTTATCTGTTGAACGAGTTTATTCCACCCAAAGTGCGAAGGATCAGCAACAAGCAATTTACATGGAAGAGAGCAAAGAGAAACGTCCCCCAAAATGACAATCCAGGTGACGTGGCATGTACTCACTGAAATACATCGAAATGCTCTCACTCAGCATTGGTTTCGAGGGTTTGAGTGACCGCAATATTCAAGGACTACGGGAGAAGATGGCAGTGGAGATCCTTAACGAGGCACCAGACTACTTAGTTGGGTTTTCTTGATTTTATTAGTAATGGCTGAATTATAGATACACATGGCTGACTTATAAGAATTACGCGGCTAATTTATGGATACACATGGCTGATTTATTAGAATTACACGGCTAATTTATGGATACACATGACTAATTTATAAGAATTACGCGGCTAATTTATGGATACACATGGTTGATTTATAAGAATTATGCGACTAATTTATGGATACACATGGCTGATTTATAGTCGATAGACGGATTAATGTTACACAAAGAAAAAACCCCCACATATATATCTCACATAATATTATGTAAGACTAAGATTCTTTGTAGTATCAGTAGATAATGATTGAAACCTCTCATTTTCTAGCTCTTTATGAAGTTGACTAATGATGTTTTTTAGCCTTCGAATATCATTTCTAGCTTCAACCAAAGCTATTCTAGGCCATCCCGTGACTTTCTCTTCATCGAGCCACTCAAAAAATTTACAATAAAAACTCATCAGCATACGAAGACAAACATACTCATAACAAGCAAAAAAAAGATGTTTTGAGATACCTTGAAACGCGAACACCCATAAAACTTGCGTCCAGGATTTTTATCTGTCCAAGAAGTGATAATCTTTGCTGACAGACAACAATCACATAATTTGTGGACCGCAACATGTACTCCCAAACGCCTACCGGATGAACCATCTCCTCAATTCATCTAAATACATTGATGTAAAATAAGATGGTATAAATTATGATGGCTTGTGCTTCTAAATGGCTTAAATAAATTTGATAATGAGTCGCTAGGCTGATTTATAGCATTGCTTATCACTTAATGGCTGATTACGAGAATTAACATTGAGATTCGCGCTTTACTTTATGTGTCTTGGGATACAACAAAGTAATGAATATAACAATTTCCAAAATTCAAATAATTAATATATTGCCGGTTAAATATACATCATGACTGAGTTATAGAAAGTAAGGCTGACTTAATGTCAAAATCATTTTTCATCAAAAATTTGTGCATATGAAACCACTTGGCTTATGATCTCTTTGGTAAATGATATTAAATTAAGAAGATCATTATGTTTTCTTTGGTATATGATCTCTTTGGCTTATGATCTCTTTGGTATAAGAAGAATATTATTATGTTGAAAATATGTTTTACATGTAATTTAGATGACTTATAGTAATGTAGAATGGTTAATGGAATTATATGATAAATAGAATTAAAGTGTTATGTTTAAAATTGGTTTTAGATATAATTTAGATAATCTGTAGTAATACAGTAACTATAACATATGCTACATGTTTAAAACATATGTTACATGGACATATGTAATGTAATGCATGGGATTATAGCTATTGAAGGTAAAGAAAGGTGTTATTTTCACATCAAGTATTTAAATGAATTTGGATGACATATAGTTATGTAGTTATAACCAAGAATCCAAATTTGATAATGAGCTGCCATTTTTAAAGTAATTTGGGGATTGGTTGTCTTATTATACATATAATTTGGGGTTTGGCTCACTTATTGATTTACATATTGCAAGTTTTTGCATTGTGTCCAACTTGATTACATATCGAACATGTGTATATCTTTCTAGGACGTTTCTTCGCTAACGCCACCTCTAAAGAGGATTTAATTCGTGAATTCTTGGGCCTTCCTAGTTGTTGTCGAGGTACCGGTGGCAAGCAAACAATTTTAGCTACTTGGTCAGGCACAGGCAGTGCCGTGTCCATAGGTATTATTGTGCCAGCGTAAGCACTATATAAAATATCTCTGCGATAATACCGGTCATACATGGACATACGAGAAATGTTTCTACGCTCGGCTGTTGCAACTTCATGTACATATGGTACTTTCTTGATATCAAACCGACGACACGTGCATCTTTTTGCAGTCAAATTAACGTAATGCATCGCTGTCCCACAGATAACTTCTGTGTGCATTGAATTGATATTTTTTACTGCAGCGAGTCTCACACCACCCACACAAGCCTGTGAAATCAAAAAGAAATGAAAGGCTGACTTATGCGTCAACGGCTGATTTATGGGATAGTTACGGCTGACTTACCTCCAACAGTTTTTCAACCCTGTGTGTAAGCATTGTTTTTATCAACCATGCATCTTCTCTTTGTTCGGCAAACCACCTCGTCATCATTGACCTAATCGTTTCTAATAATGGAATGGTGGGAAAACTTCTTGCTTTTGAAAGCCTTTTGGTCATCGACTCCGCTATATTTGTTGTTGTTATGTTGTACATATCACCCGAAAATGAACCCTTGTCCACATTTTTACTTCGGCTCGTTGTAGGTACCCATGAAGTTCAGGATTTTGATTTCTAATCTATTCGAAAACAACATTGAATTCGTCCATCCTGTAACAATTGGCAGCTTTTTTGACCAAATGAAACAAGTGTCCACCTCTGAAACGGGCCAAAATGTTTTTATACAAGTGGTATGTGCAGATTCCATGAGCCACTAATGGGTACACAGTTCCAATTACTTTACCAATTAACTTATGCCTATCGGACACAATCGCCAGACCCCTTTCATCAGGAACAACAAGTTTGAGTTTCGAAAAAAACCAGTGCCACGAATCATCATTTTCGGTGTCGACAACACCAAAAGCTATTGGAAAATTTGAAAATTACCATCATGAGCTAGTGTTGTAAGAAGGGTTCCCTTGTATTTTCCATGTAGAATCGACGACTACTTTGCGCACAAACTGTAATCCACTAACGATTACACCAAAAGAAATAAATAAGTACTTGAATATTCCGTCTTCATCTAGTTGTAGACGCGTAACTGTACCAGGATTTGCTCTTCTAATCATATATAGGTAAGAAGGCAAGTCTTCATAACCCTTCTGAAGGCTTGCCGTATCGATTGTCTGGCAAAGTGTAATGTTCTATGGGCCTTCCAATAATCCATCTGTTGACAAAACAGTATATGGGATATTAAATCAGTCGTGTCATTAGTAAATCAGCCAAATATATTGATAAATCAGCCAAGTTGTACATAAATCATTCGTATCATATATACACAAATCAACTCTATTATATACATATATAAATCAGCCGTATAATATTTACCCTGATACCAAATTGCTTGGTAAAAACCACCTGAATATGTTTCGGTTTGACTGATTGATCAATGTCGCCGAGAAAATCTCTGTACAAAGCTCCTAAAATATCTGGTGTTCCTTGACGGGAACGGTTGGAACGCTCAGTTACAGAGCATGTGTGTGTTTTATCGTAGACACGAATATAGAACTCTGGAGATTTTCTTTGAGAAGAAGCACGAAATCTCCAGCTACATCCGTGAACCCAACACCTAACAATAAACACTTTCGTATTGGATACTAGCACATCAAAATCGAAACAATCTCTAACCGTTAAAAGCTTCAGGCGGGTTTCCAGATCTTTTTTCGGCATATCGCTGTCCATAAACAATATTTAATGAAGACAACTCCAACCTGAGAAACTCATAAGATCCTTTCAAATTAGGCTTCAGAATATTATGGGGTCTCTTCTTAGGAGGCAAAGTAGGTGAATCTTCATCTTCTTCAGTAGCTTTCCTAGTAGGCTAAAATTATCATCATCAAATGATGCACCGTCAGGGTTGTCAACAATATCAAACCTGGTGTCAAATTCATCATCTTCTTCATCTTCAGATTCGCCTTCTTCTTCATCTTTAGATTTGCCTTCCTCTTTGACTTTAGATTCGCCCTATGCTTCATCTTCAGGTTCGTCTTCTGTACTATTGTTGAAGACTTCATTGGAATCAGCCCTAAATTCATATATTGAGACCTCAGAGAATGTTCGTTTCAGCTTATCGCTCGACTTTCTCTTTTGAATTAGTTCACCTTCTTTGTTATCTGTAACCTCCATACAAAGACGTAACTCATCAACTTTTCTTAATCCACGAAAGCTTTGCAACTGACGAGTGTTGTAAACAAAAACCAGGGGCATATCTTGAGACAATTTTTTCAATGTTTTAGAGGAGAATATATTGATACTTTCTAGAATCCAGCCTATAGTCCTCTATTATCATCTCCTCATGACTGTCGTAGGTTGTTTGTTCTCGAACTTGTAGAACTATGCAACCTCTATCGTCGGGATTAAATGTATATCGATCCTTTTTAACCCATTTCCCAGAAACTATAATTATGGAATCCATTGAAGTACAGATCTCCAAACTGAGACGAAATAGAGGAAAACATGTAAAATTGGATGAATGAGAAGGTTGGAGATGGGGAACTGATTAGCTTACGGCGATTTAACCTAAATATGTGATGGGTGCGAGTTGATGTGGAGCTTATGTTTGCTGACATGGAACCATGCCACTATATGAAATCATAAGTCCACCTAAGTAAAGCTGCCACGAAAAACATTGATAAGTTAGTTGTCACTATAAAAACTATTTCAGTAATTTTAGAAGTTTTTAAAACTAGCCATTAAACAAATTAAGTCAGTTGAAAACAATTAGTCAGTTGTGATGCAGTATAAACCAGCTGTCACACATACTATTACAGTAATTATTTATAAATTACTAAATCAGCCAGTAAAAGCTGACCTACTAGTTAATCAGCCTCATTATGGTTAGTTTAATCTAAGTCAGGCATCAAAAGATCATTTAACTCAGTCGTACGTTAATAAATCAGCCACATAAATCAGGTGAATGTTAATAATTCAGTCGGTCCAAAAATGAAGTCAGCCGCATTATATAAAAAAGTCAGCCAAAGTTTTGGTTAATCAGCCTTCAGAGTTAAAATCAGCCTTGTCTAATGTATTTAAATCAGCCAAAATTTCATAAATGAGCTGAAGGTTATATAAGTGAGCCAGTATATTCAGCTGATTTAAATGGTAAAATCAGCCTACCAAATCATAAGTGAATTAATTTCTAAACTCAGCCTTCTATATGAAACTCAGCCATAACTACACCAAAAAAATCTCCGGCCAGTTTCATTAATACATGTAGGCAGTTTTGTTGTCACATAAGATTTTTTTGCTAACGTGGAAAAAAATGGCATTCTTGAAATTACGTTTTTGTTATTATGATTATAAGGGTACTTTGGATATGAAAAACATAATAGTAATTAAAATTTAATTTATATCGATCTAGTCATTTTTACCAACATGTGTGCTATTTAAGTAACTCTCCTATTTATATATACTAAAAGTAGGAGTTTGCCGCCTCCTAGGCCGTATACATCAGCAAAATTTGCAATACTATTATTCTTCTGCCACCTCAGCAACTATTCCACTCTATAACCACATTAGCAATAGATTTAATTTCTCAATCTTCCTCGACTCTTAAACAGCTAATTTTTTAACTTCCTCTCTTCACTTATTCTATCATGCTAAAAGCCTAATATGAATTTCCAGAAGCACGATTTTGTCGATTACAAAAAAAAAGTGTTGTAGTGTTCTTTACATGGAAATCAATGCTCGGTGTTTTTGATTTCTGCGACGTGTAAGTTAAGCGCCAAAGAGAGTATGTCTGAAATCTACATTTAGCTCATTCTGTACTAGGATTTCAAAAAGGGATTTCTTAAGGTTTGATGGTTCTTTTTCTCCTAGAGATTTTTATGATCATTAATGCACTTAGACACACAGTATTCTACTTACACTAGGGTCCTGTAGACAACATATATGATCTTGGATATAAACACAAGTTTGGTATTTATATCCATTGTGTTTAAAAATGAAAATTCATTCAACTATTTTAATATGTTGTTTTGTAAATGCATTTTGTGATTTCTGCGTTTCTTTTGCTTTTTCAGTTCCTGCTCTAATTCCCTACAGTAACAATCTTGCTAATTACCAGGTTAGCTGTTGCAAGTTTTGAATATTTTTTGTGCCACTTTAATTGCTTTTAGGCAACACACCACTCAATGATTTAAACTATTTGTTATGCTTATTAGGCTGATAAAGTCATTGATATGATGGTTTCAGAGGAAGACTTTGATGGTGAGAATAAGTCTCTATGAACTGTTTACGTTTGAAAATCTCCATTGAATGTTAGTAAATTCGTTGATGTTCAATCTGCGAGGATACACTCTATGCCCATTGTCGCTGTGAATTTGTTTAGCAGAAATTGAACAAAATAAGTTCCATTTCCGTTTTCAATTAGTTCCTCTTCCATGAGCATCTTGTCAATTTCAATTCAATTCAATCTGATTTCATTAAGTTTTAGCTCCCAAATTTATATAATCTATTTGTCGGTTTAGTATTGTTATGATAACCGATATTCTATTTACAATTGACTACAAACCGGTTTAATCAAATCAATTTAATGAACCAATTAAACCAACTCTGCAACCAATAACTGAGAAGAAAATAGCAGATGCAAAGAAAATAGCTCGAACAAAACCGAGAAGATGCAGAGCAGATGCTGTTTGAATCTCCTCCAATTCATGTTATAATCCCTCTCTGTAATACTCCCCCTCACGTTGGAGAGTGAATATTAAGAGTTCCCAACTTGGTTATTAGAAATTGAAATTGATCCCTGTCCAATGCTTTTGTCATAACATCGGCTATTTGTTCTATTGTGCTGACATGTTAAAGACTTATGATCTTATCACGAACTGCGTCTGGCACTGAATGATAATCTGATTCTATATGCTTTGTTCTCTCATGAAAGACGGGATTTGATGCTATATGAATTGCTGCCTTGCTGTCACACAAACAAACGAGCTGGAACATCTATTGGGACGTCGAGTTCTGTAAGCAATACGCGAAGCCATTTTATTTCTCGAAGAGCTGCAACCATGGATCTTTACTCAGCTTCCGCAGAGGAATGAGAGACAGCGTCTCGTTTTTTAGTTTTGCAGGAAACAGGAGAGTCTCCTAACATCATAACATATGCACTTAATGATCGTCGAGTAAGAGGACAAGAAGCCCAATCCGAATCACACCATACTGTTAGAGACAGATTGTTGTTAAATTTAAGTAGAATCCCAGAACCTAGAGATTGCTTGAGGTAACCAACTACCCGCAAGGCTATAGTCCAATGAGCTTCTCTCGGTGACGGCATGAATTGAGACAAAACATGGACAAAATAGTTACAGTATGGTCTTGTACTAGTGAGATATATTAACCGACCAATCAAACAATGATACTTAGTTGGATCAGTAAGAAGAGGTCCATCATCTGTAGCAAGTTTATGATTCTGTTCTAATGGAGTTGCAACTGGCCTAGACCCTAAGAAACCACATTCTGAAATGATGTCAAGAGCGTACTTACGCTGAGACAGAAAGATACCATCCTTCCCTCTCTTGACCTCTATTCCAAGAAAGTATTTCAATTTTCCAAGGTCCTTCATGGAGAAACACTTATGGAGGTAGTCTTTGAATCGTTGAACAATATACCTATCAGTTCTGTAGATTAGTAAATCGTCCACATAGACTAGTACACGAATTTCTTGTCCGTTTCTTGTGTAAGAGAAGAAGGAGTAGTCTTCATAAAATTAAGTAAAGCCAAACTTCAACAAAGCATCTGAAAGTTTCTTAAACCAACATCGAGGAGCCTGTTTTAATCCGTACAAAGATTTTCGTAAATGGCATATCTCTGGAAACTATAAACTTGTTAGTTTTCATATCATATACTTTCCATCCTTTTTGTCCAAAAAGATAACCAACAAACACCCAAGTTATACTTCGTTCTGAAAACTTGTCTTTGCTTTATTGTTGTTGATGATGAACAAACATATAGCTCCAAAAACCTTTAGATGGCTGTAGTTTAGTTGCTTATTGTGCAATACTTAAAAAGGTGTTTTCCCATGAAGAACAGACGAAGGAATCAAGTTGATTAAATGAGCCGCTGTGAGGATTGCCTCACCCCAAAAAGAAACAGGAAGAAGCTTGAAAGAGAAGCGCACGAGCAATGTTTAATGTGTGTCTGTGTTTACGCTCCACTTTACCATTTTGTTGAGGAGTGTAGGCACACAATGTTTAATGAACTACACCTTTTGTTCTAAAGAACTTAGATAATGATAAGAACTCCGTACCATTATCGCTTCTTACTGTTTTAATAACTTTTCCAAACTGAGTTTCAACATAAACAAAGAACTCTTGAACAACTTGTTTGACTTCAGATTTAGATTTCAAAAGAAACGTCCAAACTGCACAGGAAATACCATCTACAAGCGTCAAAAAATAAAGAGCACCACAGAATGATGGATTTCTATAAGGACCCCAAACGTCATTATGAATTAAAGTGAAAGGAGTTTCTGCTTTATTAACACTGTCAGGAAAAACTGTTCTTGTTTGCTTAGCTTTAAAACAAACATCACAAGAATGAGAAGAAAAACCAGAAAAGTGTTTTGATAAAAGAGGCAAACGAGAAAGAGCTACAATAGAGGGATGTAGTGATGGAGTTAGCATTGACCGAGTCATGACAGCAGTGATATATGCCATCCACTGCTATGCCTTTACCAATCATCCTCATCGACGAACGGTCCTGTAAAATACAGGCAATATCAGTAAACAATTCGTAACAATTGTTCTCTGTTAAAGGTTGTGAGAGAAAAACAAGAGAGCAATTCAGAGATGGAACATATAAAACATTTGGTAAAGAGAGTGAAGGAGAAAGAGTTAAAGAGCCTATGTGTTGCGAAATTGTGTTACTGCCATCAGCAAAAGCAACTGAACAAGGAAGAATTTTGTGAACGTGTTGCAAGGAAGAAAAGTCTCCAGTCATATGATGAGATGCGTCTGTGTCTAGAATGACATCTTTGACATCATTATTACCCGCAAGATGGTCACCAGAGACATAATTGGTGACCATATTCTTCTTGTCATTTAGAATACTTTGAAGCATAGCCCATTGTTCTGTAGTTAACTCTGGGAAAACTGATCCGTTGGAGCTAGTAGCAGTGGCAACACGTGAGGTAGCTACATGAGGCTTTTTATCTCTATGTTGGGTCTGATTTTTGCCTTTAGAAATTGGTTTACTCCTATCTTGTTTATCATTATGTTCAACCCACCAATCTGGAAAACCAACTATGTGCCAACACGCTTTCTTTTCATGTCCAGTCCTTCCACAAGGAGAGCAAGTGAGAACAGGTGCATTACCAAGAATGGACTGGTCATGTTTCTTAGTTGCAGTCTGATTCACATAAGAGACACTGCGCTGGTTTCCACGAGCAAGGAATCCAATAGCATTTTGTTGAATTTTCTTGTCTAGAGCAGAAGCCAAACATTGTTCTTCTCGTATGACATGGGAGTAAGCAGTAACAAGAGAGGGTAAAAGATCAAGTCCCATAATTGAACTACTAATAGCTCCAAATTTACTGTCATCATGTCCTATTATAAACTGATGCAACTTGTCTTCTTCTCGTGCTTTAGAGATAGATGTTGTAGCACCACAAGTACAAGCAGGTTATGAACAATATGTTTGTAATTCTTCCCATAGAGAACACAATTGACCATAATATTCAATTACTGGTTTTCCATTCTATTTACAAGAAGCAAGACTCTCCTTGATTTGATGAATTCAAACATTATTCCCTACGAAGAATCTATTTTTCAATTCATTCCAAAGATCTTGAGCATCGGAGATGAAGGTTATAGTTGACTTCACCTTTGGTTCGATGGAAGCACAATCCAACCCACAATCATGGAATTAACCGTTTGCCAATTTTTTAATCTTGATCTACAGGTGTAGGTTTCATCAAAGATCCATTTATGAAGCATAGTTTGCGCTTGAAGTGCATTCATCATTTCTACAGCCCACTGGTTGTAGTTATCTCTAGTTAGCAAGATCGGTGAGATCATCGAGCCTAGGTTATCGGAGCTCGACAGTTGACATGGTGACACCACAACAATATTTGGAACAATAGCGCCGGCATTAGGATCCACCATCGTCAAGAAGAAGATTGATGAAGAACTCACACGATCTAGAGAAAACATGCGTAGAACTTCACATAAAATCTGCAAAGAAATCGATTGAATTTCGCAGAACCTCACACGAGCTCTGATACCATGTCAATTTCGATTCAGTTCAATCTGATTTCATTAATTTTTAGCTCCCAAATTTATACAATCTGTTTGTCGGTTTAGTAATGTTATGATAACCGACATTCTATTTACAATTGACTATAAACCGGTTTGATCAAATCAATTTAATGAACCAATTAAACCAACTCTGCAACCAATAACTGAGAAGAAAATAGCAGATGCAGAGAAAATAGCTCGAACAAAATAGAGAAGATGCAGAGCATATGCTGTTTGAATCTCCTCCAATTCATGTTATAATCCCTCTCTGCAATACATCTTCAAAGACGTTTATCATATCTAAGAGTGTTTATGAATGCGTTCACTATACATAATCCACAAAGTTGTTATTTTCCTCTGCAATAAGACAACACAAAATCACTTTATGAATAGAAGTGAAGTATAAAGAAAAGACTATTAGACTTATTGTCATATATCTTTTAATTATTTCTATCTCCTATATAAATTTAATCATGTCAAATTTCCTCCAATAATCACGTGGATGAGGCTTATTAGTTTTCCTGAGAAGTTTTATCTATATAAGCTTGAGGAGAGGCAATAACATGACTGAAATATGAATACAAAATACAATTTGCTCAACAAAACTATTTCGAAAAGTAATGAATGTATACTAACCGGCCCAGTATAACTTCTAGTACATCTTAAAAAGTTTTTAATAAAAACTTTTATAAGAAAAATTTTGCTAAAATTAGCCATTGGACTTGTTATTAGATGACAATTATGTAAAATCAAGACTAAAAATAAATTATAGGGAGTAAATTTTAGAATCAATTCAATTACTGATATAAAAAAAATCTACATTAAATCAAGAGACAAAAAAAACTAAATATTTTTGAAAACTAAATCCAAAAAATATATATTTTGAAACGTAATAACAACCCAAATAAAAATCCGACAAAAAAACATACCAAATAAAAACATATATAAAGGAAAAAATCACATAAAAATGAATACTAAAATAAATAACTTACAAAACTTCTAAAAGAAATGACTTCTTAGAAAAATGCTATCAACACCAAGTGGTCTAGTTGATTCGTTCATGATCAAATTTGATACTAGATGATGAGTTGGAATACTCACCCAATTTCAGTTGGAGTAATTTGGTTATAGAACGGATCTTCTCAATCCAAATATTGTGGAAAAAAATATAAGATTGACCAAAAATTGCTATTAACAATCTGGAGGTAAGAGTCAACCACAACGAATAAGAATAATCAAAGTGGTTAACAAAATTTTCAATAGTGAATGCAATATACCTATATCTTGTTCTTTAATCGATCATTCCAGACCAAAAATATGTTACTCTAAAAATAAATGGTATTACTGGTAAATATAGCGACGATGAAAGTGAGGTAAAATATCAATTTTGTAGCTTAGCATGTGTAATTTTCACATAATTATATCTAAAATTAACAGTATAATTTGATGGTTCAATTGATCGCTAGCGATCAAATAAATAATTAGACCTTCTCAAATCTCAAATAATAAGCATGAAAATTTCTAATCCTGCAAGAAGGAGACGAAAAACATAATCTCATTGATCTTCAGAAAATAATAAAATCAAACACAAACAACCAGATATGCCTCAATAGAAATATTGAAAGATTAGACTTTGATCAGGTATCGATTGTAAAGACAATTATCAAATCAAACCTCTACTACATTAAAAGCCAAAAAAGACGATCACTATTTACAAATGTAATATTCCACGATTTTGATAAAATCTCAGACCACCATTATTTGTAGTCTCTTAAGGGTTTCTTAATTTATTTTATTATTAAAAACTTAAGAAACCTTTAAGAAATTCTATGAAACTTTCTTATTTAAGAAACTCTTTTAATGGGTTTCTTATCTTATTTTATTATTAAAAAGCTTACCCTCTCTTCTTTTTTTACTTTTTCTCCTCTTATTACTATATCTCCTCTTATTTACTCTCTCTCTTCTTTTTATCCTCTTTTTTTTTACTCTCTCTCATTTTTTTCACTCTCTCTCCTCTTTTTATTCTCTCTCATCTTTTCACTCTCTCTCCTCTTTTATACTCTCTCTCATCTTTTACTCTCTCTCCTCTTTTTTACTCTCTCTCCTCTTTTTACTTTCTTTCCATTTTTACTCTTTCTCCTTTTTTACTCTCTCTCCTCTTTTACTCTCTCTCCTTTTCACTATCTCTCCTCTTTTTACTCTATCTCATCTTTTGACTATTTCTCCTCTTTTTTACTCTGTCTTATCTTTTTACTCTCTCTCTGCTTTTTAGTCTTTCTCATATTTTTAGTCTCTCTCCTCTTTTTTACTCTATCTCATCTTTTCACTCTCTCTCCTCTTTTTACTCTCTCCCCTCTTTTTACCCTATTTTTTTACTCTCTCTCCTCTTTTTACTCTATCTCCTCTTTTTACTCTCTCTTTTTACTCTTCCCCCTCTTTTTACTCTCTCTCCTCTTTTTACTCTCTCTCTTCTTTTTACTCTCTCCTTTTTTTCTCTTTCTATTCTTTTTACTCTCTATCTCTCCTCTTTTTACTCTCTCTCCTCATTTTAATTTCTCTCCTTATTTTACTCTCTCTCCTCATTTTACTCTCTCNCTCTTTTTACTCTCCCCCCTCTTTTTACTATCTCTTCTCTTTTTACTCTTTCTCTTCTTTTTACTCTTTCTCATCTTTTTACTCTCTCCCCTCTTTTTACCCTATTTTCTTTTTTACTC
>OVBA01006569.1:0-16649 GCA_900406435.1 Lepidium aucheri
GCAGATGGCAAAGCGAGCCTCATAGCGTCCGAGGAGCGAGCACGCGAAGCCAGGAAAAGCATAGCCAACCTAGCGAGCAATCAATCCCTGCGGAGCTCGCCTGAAATCAAGGAGGAAATCTCGGACAATCTTGAGAGGATCTTCCCCAAAACCCTAGAGCGAGAGCCTATAAATAATAGTTCAAAACCTAGGAATAAAAACAAGAAAAAGGAGAGAGAAAAGTCCTAGAGCTTGAAAGATTACTTTCGCCTTTGTTTGTAATCCGTTTTCATCTAATAAAGTATTTGATTCGAAGTTCCACAATTTGATAACGAGTGTTGAGTTCTAGCATCAACACCCGAATATCCAAATATCCAAAAAAATATTTGAAAAATATTCTAAAAGTACCGAAAAACCCTTGAAATACTATAAAAATACCAAAATAATACCTAAAACATATTCGGATATCCAAATAATTCAAAAAATATGTAAGTGGCATATTCTAATGACAGGTAGTAAGTCCACTAAAGGCAGACGCACTTGCACATTCATAGATCGAGTCTCTCCGCCTACATTATGTAGAAACTTGGCTAATTGATCGACATGTTGTGGCCCAATGTTGACAAAAAAATATATATTCAAAAAATATCTAAAAATATCTAAAAGTTACTCTAGAATTACCTTTAAAATACCATAAAATCGGGTCTTTGAGTGCCCAGTTGATTCTTGGTTCGGGTTTGGTTTTTCGAGACCCAAAATTTTAGATCTGTTTGGATATTTAAGCAACTAGGTTCGGGTCTTCCTTTTAGGGTTGTGTCCAGGTCCCCGAGTCCGGGTCCTTGGTGTCCGAGTATTATGCCCAGACATACGCTCCGATTTAGCTTGACATCAGATGTTGAGCTCGACTCTCACCTAGTTCTAGTTTGAGCAATTTAACAATGGATTAAATCTTGTCAATCAAATTATTGTTGATAAAAAAAATTTTATTTAGTTGAGAAAATAATTGACTTCTAGAAAGAAAAACTAAAGAATAAGTGAGAAAAAGATGTAAAGAAAATCAATTGTTTTATATAATAAATAATCTAGTTGAACTTGAATAAATTTATGTGAAAAAGAGTAAAAAGTTGGAATAAAGGAGAACTATATTTGTTGGAGGTGGATCCAAAATTTCACTTCTTCACAAACGGCAATCATGAGTATGTCATGAGCTCAGCAAATTAACAAAGGAACTGTCTCATCTAGTCAACACCAACTCAGGAGAAGTCCTCTTCAACAACTCATCATACCTCATAATGAGATAAACTCGGCTGACACGTTATCAAGAAAAAAAATAGAAATATTCCTATTCCGATTTGAAATATTTCCAAAAATATTGGGAGAATCTCTTAGATAAAATCGAATCTCAACAAACATGTAATATTTCTAATTTCACATCTGATTGCAGCCACCTCTATGCTTTATAAATAGAGAGGAAATTCTCCACAAAGAGACCAAGTTTTTTGATTATTCACACAAGCAATACAGAGCACCTAGACATTCTTATTCTTAGCAACTCTCCTTCCATCCTTAAAAGAATGGAATCCTTGCTCATTTTCCCTCTTAATACTCCAAATTGGATTTAAAACCTTTGTGCTAAATCCTACACGAACAATTGGCGTCTATGGGGAAGACATCGAAAGAGTTCTTACACAGAAGGAAGTAAGGAGAACTTGCATCACATCAATGGTCGAAAACGACGGCACAGTTAACTCACTGGCAAGATTTGTCAATGACTCACCTCCGGAGCAACTTGAAAAAACTCGAGATTCAACTCTCAATCAAGCGCATACAATGGAGAATTTGGAAGAACTTCAGGAAGTTCAAAACCTTCTGGGACCGCAAGCTGATTCACTGTCATTCGCAGCCATATTGCAAAACCTATTAGCACAGCTGGAAGCAGCAGAATAGAGAAACAATGAGCGTTTTGTTCAAATCAAAGTAAGAACTGGATTGAACGGAACCTGCCACTTACCCTTCATAAGGAAACATCCTCATGTGGAAGTACTCGCCAACGTGAAAAAGAATCTATTAAGCAAACGCCCGAATTCACAGCTGACTAAAGCAATAAGACAGGGACATGTTCCTACACCACATGTCCCCATACCAAGACCTGTTTTAGCAGTGTTAGATGCAACAACTATCTTAGGAATAATAGACAAGATGTGATCGTAGTTCCATCAAGCAACCATCTCGGCGCCAAAAATCAAACAAATTCTAGCCCAAGCTCGGAACTCTCCATTCTCGCAAAGATTAAGAAGGGTGTCGGTGAATCTTAGACCAAGGCTACATTTCCCTTCATATGACAGAACAATGTACCTGCTAGAATTTATAAGTGCTTTCAACATTATGATGGGTGGAACGAACTACAATTAAGAGCGGAATGATGCAGTGTATTGTCAACTTTTTGCTGAAAGTTTGACCGGAGACGAACTAGTTTGGTTCACCAAACTCCCAACTGGTTCAATTGAGAGCTTCAACAAGTTAGTCAAGTTATTCATGAAACGATATGTCATATTTGTCAACTTGAATACTTTGGTGACAGAATAGCGATCCTTGAAACGGGGGTATGACGAGTCTTTAAAATCATACATCGGGCGATTCACAAAGATAATGACAAAGGCTAAAGTAAGTGATGACATGGCAATTGAAGCTTTGAGGACTCGAATGGTTAGCGACGAGGCACTGAAAAGAGACGTTTTTGTGAAACGGCCAGCAACGGTCTCAGATGCTTTATGCAAAGCAGCCAGGCATGCCAAGTATCTCGAAGAACATCAAATTTTGACTAGAGCAAATAAGGGCTCAAAAGTTTTGGAAGCCAAAGGATCCAAAGAAGAATATTAGTAGCCGAGACGGCACTATGATAAAAAAAAATGGCACATGTCTGCAGCCTTCAAAGTCTGAGAAATAGGGAGTCTAGCTAAGAAACAATGGGACAATACATGGAATAATACTTATAATCAGAGTTAGTATTGTGCCTTCTGTAACCGAGTTAGACATCCGACATCAAAATGCAAACAGTTGCAAGAACTCTTCACTGAAAAACCCATCAAAGGTGAAGTAAACGTTTCCGAAGAAGAAATATGATTGTTTCAAATGCAAAAATGGGAAGAAGCCGAATTGCGAAACGTAGCCAACAAACCAACGAGTGAGGAAGACAATACACTTGACAAAATAAAGCAAATAAGGAACAAGGTAAAAATTCCTAAGTTAGGACCAGCAAGGATAGATGTAAATGTTATCATAGAAGGAGTACAATCATGCAACGACACTATACGGTTAATCAATAAGTATGAGTGGAAAGTTGTAGTTGCGGTAAATTCTAAAGCCTCATTTCCTAGAAAATATTTGAAGTCGATTAATGCAGAAATAGTTTTCCCCCCAGAAGACACAAAAGGAATAAGCTTCTTTCATAACGACCCTCTTGTCGTTAAACTCCAAGTTCCTCATTGTGATGTATCTCGAATACTTATCGATACAGGAAGTTTGGCGGACCTCATATTTAAAGAAACATTCGACAATATGGGACTCCCAGATGTCAAACTTAAACTGGTGAATAGAACCTTGACAGCTTTTGATGGAAGCTTTATCCATGCCATAGGACTGCCAATTTGCATAGCATGAATCACGAGATGGATTAAGCTCTTGGTAGTTGACAAACCTCTGATTTACAATATCATTCTCGGAACTCCATGGAACCATGCAATGAAAGCCATCCCTTCAAGCTATCATCAATGTGTAAAAATCACAACTGATATAGGAGTCTACACGCTACATGGTTATCACAAGATGTCTAGTACATGTTTTATCGCCTAATTGAAACTACGAAACAAATCAAGCATGATAACGACATCCATCAGTGGCAAAGACATCTTAAAACCTCTTGCACCTGAAAAGCCAGATTGGTCAATAATAGAGTTGGTAAACATCGACTTGACAGACTCGGCGAAATGTGTCAGCATCGGTGTAAACTTGGATAAAAATATCCGAGAAAAGTTGATTCAGATTTTAGAAGAAAATATCAAAAACTTTGCATGGTCCACAAAATAAATGACCGGAATCGATCCGAGGGTAGCAAGACACAAACTAAATGTTGACCTGACGTATAAGTCCATCAAGTAGAAAAGACAGAAGTTAGGTCCTTACCGTACAAAAGCAGTAATAAACAAAGTCAAAAAAACTTACTGACGCTGGACCTATCATCTAAGTATATCATGAGTGGCTGGCCAACCCGATCTTTATCCTGAAGAAGAATGGTAAATGGCGGGTATGCGTCGATTTCACCAATTTGAACAAAGCCTACTCAAACAATAGCTTCCCTCTACCAAACATCGACCGAATCATTGAAGCTACAGCAGGAAATGAGCTCTTCTCATTCATGGATGCATTCTTGAGATACAATCAGATAAGTATGCTCCCTGAGGATAAAGACAATACCTCGTTTATAACAGAAAAAGACATGTATTGCTAGAATGTCATGTCATTTGGGTTGAAGAACGCATGTTCGACATACCAATTACTTGTCAACAAGATGTTTTCCGATCAACTCGGCAAGATAATGGAAGTCAATGTTGACAACATGCTAGTCAAGTCTAGAAAGGCAGAAGATCATGTGGAGCAGCTAGCATGATGTTTCACGGCACTGAATGAAAATATGATGAAGCTTAGCCCATTAGAATGCACCTTTGGAGTAACGCCACGAGAATTTCTTGGCTACATATTCACACACAGACATATCAAAGCAAATCCAAAGCAGATCAAGGAAATTTAGAAATTACTTTCACCAAAAAATAAACGAGAAGTTCAAATGCTCATAGGACGAATTGCCGCGTTGAACCGATTCATCTTGCAGTCGAGCGAAAAATGTTTTCCCATCTACCAACTCCTATAGGGGAATAAAAACTTCAAGTGAGATGAAGAATGTGAGAATACTTTCTCCAAGTTGAAGAAGTACTTGTCCATACCGCTGATTCTCACTAAACTCCAAGAAGGTGAGCCACTATACTTATATAATGTAGTCTTAGTGTCCGCAGTAAGCAGTTTCCTAATTAGAGAAGATCGAGGGATTCGACATCCAATCTTCTATATCAACAAATATTTAGACGGTGCAAAATCCCGATATAAATCTATTGAGAAATTAGCCTTAGTAGTTGTCATATCAGCAAGGAAATTTAGATCTTACTTCCAATCTCATACAATTCTTACCAATCATCCACTCCGAACGATACAGCATAGCCAAATATGTCAGAAAGATTAGCTAAGTGGGCAATCATATTTAGTGAGAACGACATCGAGTACAAAGGAAGAATAGTACAAAATCGGAAGTATTGGCATATTTTATTATCGAAATAGCTCCCGAATTAGAAGCGATGGAATCAGGTAAGAATATGAAAACTTGGAAACTCTTCGTCAATGGGTCATCTTCGCACCACGACTCTGGAGTTGGAATCCCTTTGGAAAGCCCAACTAATAAATCTTGGAAAAATCATTATGTCTATCTTTTCTATCATCTAATAACAAGGCTAAACACGAAGCTTTAATTGTTAGGATCAGACTTACAAAGAAAATTGGTGCAACTCAAATTGAGTATTATTGCGACTCGCAACTAGTAGTTAACAAAGTTAAGAATGACCGAATAGAGGCCTACTTAAGAGTGGTGAAGGACCTGTGTATGGAACTAAAGTTCAAGATCAACAAGATTCATCGAGTAGACTTTGGCGGATGTCTTAGCAGTTTTAGCATCAAAAACTGACCCGGTTCAGAGAAAGATAATCTTGCTAGAAAGTATTGACAAACCAAGCTTTGACCTACAAGAAGGAGACTTTACCATCATCTCGGAAATCACCAATATACCAGAAGAATCTGGTATAACATGTCGTGAAACCGACCCTCCCATTCAAATAGTTGTTGACTGGAGTGATGGAATCTTGGATGGTGAAATTCCATACGACAAATGGACAGCAAGGCAGCTAAAAGGAAGATGTGTTTACTACGTCCAAATAAACGACAAATTATACTGCATAAGTACAAATGGAACTTTTGTATCATGGTAAGAAAACGAGAATAGTGATGAAAGAGATATATGAAGGAGCAGGTGGAAACCATTCGGGCAGACGATCGTTGGTGCAGAAAATTCAAACTCTCGGAGACTATTGGCCCACAATGGCTCGGTAAAGTGCAAGAAGTGCCAACGACATGGACCCCTTATTCATTTTCTAACCGAGGAGTTAACATCATCCATAGCCTTACTTGTTCATTAGGCAATGGACATAGTTGGGCCTCTACCTTTTTCTCATAAAAAGTGGTTCATACTTGTCATGATCGACTACTTGTCCAAGTGGGTTGAAGTAGAACCATACTCTCAGATCAAGGATAAAGACATAGTCAAGTTTGTCAGGAAGAACATTATTTGTCAGAATGGAGTATCTTAAAAAATAGTCACAAACAACGGATCCCAATTTATCTCTTTAAAATTTACAAATCTTTGTGCCAAGTGGAACATACGAGTTAGCAAGTCTACACCACATAACCCACAAGAAAATGGACAAGCCAAAGCTACGAATAAGCAAATTCTGTATGGAGTCAAGGAATAAGTCAAAGAAAAAGGCTTTTGCGCAGAGGAGTCAGATGGGGAACTCTGGTCATATCACACAACTCTGAGATGCTCAATAGGTCAATTTCCTTGCTCTCTATCTCACGGAATGGAAGCATTTTCCCCCACAGAAACAAGTATTCCGACTCTACAGTGGTTTCATTCCTCAGCAAACAAAGACACAAACGACAATGCAATGGAACCAACCTAGACAAATTGGAAGAATACGTGATGATGCTTTGCTCTGCTTACAAAATTATTAGCAGCAAGGCGCAAAGTACTACATAAGAAGGTACGAGGTCAGCACTTCGCGAAAGATGACCTCGTGTTATGAAAGGTATTCGAGAACACAACCAAACTCAATAGAGGAAAATTTGGTGCCAATTGGAAAGGACCGTATATAAGTTGCAAGGTTGTGAAAATCAGAATACAAGAACTTGCTACAATGGAAGGAGAAATGATTCCATGCAGCTAGAACTCCATCAGCTTGAAACGCAACTACTACGAAAGCAACATTGTCTCGGCACCTCCCACATCATTCCTCTATGATCCTCTAAATTCTTAACTATGTAATCAGAACTACATCACAGCTTGATCTCTGCGGGGTACCTCTTGAAGGCGAGTCTTAAAATCTCGCCAAGTTTGAAACCTCGCAAAACTTTCATTGAGTCTTAAAATATCTCAAAAGGCTGAGACCCTACCCTCTAAGTCGAGTCTTAAAATCTCGTCCCGTTTGAAACCTCGCAAATTTTCATCGAGTCTTAATATCTCTCGAAACGCTGAGACCCTACTCTCTAAGCCGAGTCTTAAAATCTCGCCATACCCAATCTCGCAAAAAATTTCTCGAGTCTTAAAACTTTGACGGCCAAGACCCTACTCTCTAAGCCGAGTCCTAAAACTTCTCACAACTTAAGCCAAGTCTTAAAATCTTGCCGAATCCTAAAATCTCGCTCGAATTAAGTCAAGTCCAAATCTCGGCGAGTCTTCAAATCTCGCTCATACTAAGCTAAGTCTTAAAACCTTGCACAACCAAAGCCAAATCTTAAAATCTCGCTTGTACTAAGCCGAGTCTTAAAATCTCGTTGAGTATAACTCGCAAAAAAGATCTAACGAGAATAACTTCCTAAAGGCCAAAAAATGGGTCCTATTCCTACAAAGATTGAGGTCTAATTCTCAGCTTAATCTTATGACAAGACTGACCTCTCACACTGTAATCTGAGTCTTAAATCTGACCGAGCCAAACCTTATAAAACTTTAAAAATGATCTAATTTTCACACTTAAACCGAGACCAATTTCTCGACAAAAACAAGATCTTATTCTCACACTCAAACCGAGACCAAATTCTTGCCGATGACAAGATCTAATTGTCACAGTTAAATGGATACCAAGTTCTTGACCAAAACGAGATCTAATTCTCAAACTCAAAATAGGACCTGAAATTTCGCTTGAGTAAGGTCAAATCCTAGTTTTCTCAAAGAAAGTTGATCCTAGTTTATCGACAATTTAAGTTAAAGCCTTTATTAAGTCCGAAACTTGGTTTTGCACAAAGTTCTAAATTGAAACATAAGACAAAAACTTGGCTTCAAATTTAAAATAACAAGGCAAATTAGCCGAATTCATCTTATATCCATTTTTCACCAAAAGGTTTTTACAAATAGCAATAAGAGGAATCAAATTGCACGATGAATACAAAATATTCGATAGAGCATATTGTTTCTTAGCTAAAACAAAGAAGGAGATAGATTAACTCTCCATCACCAGTGGCTCTTGGAGGCAGATTTCTCATTCATTCTCTTCACTCTTCTAGGCCGACCACTACCGAAGGGACTAGTCAAAGAAAAACCGATTCACTCTTGTGAATCAAGTCTCATCATGAATGGTGGAAAGATCATCAACCTCGAAAGTTGGCATGACCAAGTGGTCAGAGAGAAGCGCCGTCAAGGTTTTGTTTAAAATGATCTCCTTGTACTTATTAAACCAAAGGGACACTGACATTCCAGCACAACAACGACTAAAGAACATTGCTCAAACGCTTGAACTGCGCAAACGATAGATGAGCGGCCAACTTGGTGTCAAGATTAGTAAATCGAGCAGTGATTCTCTTAAAATGACCAGAAAGCCGACTCGACAAGTCTTGAAAAATCATCAGCTTCTCGGAAACCAAAACGTCATGGAGCTGAGAATCAAAGTTCTCCTTGATCTTAGCTAAATTAGATCAGAGCTTTGTCAAAGAATTATTTGCCTTTTCATCAGCCTTAAAGGTACCACACTGGTCCACCTTGGCATACTTTAGTGAATCCGTCAAAGCTGCGTTCTGCTCCACCAACTTCAGCACATTATCTTGCTCCAACTTCAACTCGGCCATAACTTGGGAAAGCTCCTCTACAACCCTAGCCAGTTTAGATTTGGCCTCAATTGTGTTGAGATGAGACCTACTAGCGTGATCAGCCAGATGAAGGGACTTTCGAGTATCCTCCTTAGTATTAGCTCAAAACTTTTCACAGTCCGGTAAGTTATACTAATTCGTCTATCACATGTAGTAGCTCACAAGCCTCTCTTTCTCAAATGAGAAAAAGGCATTCAAGATGGACTGCTAAAAGACAGATCTTACCTTTTAGGTGAGCGATGAGCTAGCTGGGAGAAAAAAGAAAACGTGAGAGAGGAAATAAAATAATAACAGAACTAGTCCAACATGTGAGAAGGATCAAATCTTGATAAGTAAATAAGACGTCTCTTCATAATCATCCTTATTGTGCATCTGTTCGGGAGGAGGAAGAAGCTCCAAAGTATTCCTGATATGGCTCATAAGATCAGCACATTCAACACGGAACGATAGAACTGGTGTTGTACTAGTACGGTTATGGGTAAACAGAAAGTTGGCAACAATCCTTTTCTTACTCCTAGAGGTGGACTCGGAAGAAGGACCCTACAAGTGCAGTAGATGATTTAAAACCCTTTGCCCCCACCTTAGCTTTCTTAGAGGGACGCTTATGTTCGGTGCTTGCTGCAGACCTAACTATGGTACTGGTAGAAAAAGGAGGAACACTAGAATCAATAAATCTGGTAACATTATCAGCTGGAGGACGAATATCATCCAGGAGATGAGAAGAAGTATTACCGAGTTGCCCTCCAGTAACCTTGGAGAGACATTCGTCGAGGATGGCGTGGAGACCATCTATAACATTAGGCATGTTGAAGTCATATAAACCTATTCTAGACTAGTTAAAAGAGAAGAGAAAAAGAGAAGAAAATGGAGAGAAAAGTCATCTACTCAGAAATCAGAAGTAGGTAAAAGTAAAAAGAATAAAGACAAAAAATGATGAACAAAAATGCAATATTTATAGAAATTTACTGGAAGCAAAAATGACGCGTGATGATGACATGCGAGTAAACTTAACACGCCGCAAAGAGAACCAATAATAGAATGACACCTAGACCGAAGATTCGAGAAGTCAGTCATTTTTCTGACTCAAAAATTTCAGAAAAATCTTCTGAAATCTCACTTTGGTCCAGAAACAACAATCAAGAGTATGTCATGAACTAGACAAATTAGCAATGGAACTGTCCCGTCTAGACAACACCAACTCGAGAGAAGTCCTCTTCAACAACTCATCGTACCTTAGACTAAGATAAACTTAGCTAACACATCATTAAGAAGAAAAATAGAAATATACCTATTCCGGTTTGGAATATTTCCTTTTGGGAGAATCTCTTAGATAAAGTCGAATCTCAACATAAATGTAATATTTCCAATTTCACATCTGATTATAACCGTCTATATGTTTTATACATAGAGGTTAATGTCTCCACAAAGAGACCAACTTTTTCGATTATTCACACAAGTATTACAAAACAACTAGACATTCTTATGCTTAGCAACTCTCTTTCCAGCCTTAAAAACAAAATATTTTCCCACATTCCCTCTTAATACTCCAAGTTGGATTTAGAACCTCTGTATTAATTCATACTCAAACAGTATTGCATGACAAGTAATTATGTGCAAAATGGTTTCTATTATATAGAAATCCAAAAAGATATACCTAGAATTTACAAAGGTTAAACTAGAAAATGAGATAATGATAAATCTGTCTTGAGTTTCCATCTACTTTTCTCTAATGTTCTTAATTGCAGTTTTTGGATCATAACTTTACTTTGTAGGAGGTGTGATAGAAGAACGTATGATCTCTGCTTTACCCATTGGTTTTGTTTTTGATGCAGAGTGTGACTAAGATGAGCTTGTTGTCTTTAAGTTTATGAGAGAAGAGCTTTGTTGTTGGGCTGAACTTCTTTGTTGTTAAGCTGAGCTGAGATTGTGGTCTATTGAGGAGATATGTTAACCCCTCCCTCAAACTTGGTGGTGAGAGGAGATCGACGCCAAGTTTGCATCCGAGATTGATAAATGTTGGCCGCAGAAGCAATTTTGTGAAGATGTCAGCTATGTCAAACTTTGAAGGTATGTGTAGATCAGTGTCAAGATGTTTAGATCAAGTGAAGAGTTGTATTGGCACTCAAGTATAAAGCAGAGAGGATGTCATAATGAAGTCTAGTGGGAGAAAATTGAGTTATGCCAAGATCACAAAGGAGATCGGAGAAGCCAAGTGATAACATGTGCAGTGGCGGTGAGAGCTCTGTATTCGGCCTCCATGGAGGATCTGGAGGCTGTTTGTTGACGCTTGGCGGACCAGGAGATTAGTGTTGAACTGAGAAAGATGCAGAAGCCAGTGGTGGAGCGGCGAGTGTCTTTGTAGCCAGTCCAATTACTGTTGCAATATGCAAAAAGATTCAGCTTATTGTGCTTTTGAATGTGAGGACCTAGGTGAGTTTTTCCTTTCACATAACATAGAATGTGCTTGAGTAGACCAAAGTCTAATATAATAGGAGTATGCATTCTCTAACAGATGAAGTTGACGATGAATTGAATTTCAAGGCGAGTTATGGTTAAATACTGAAGTTTTCTTTAAAGGTTCCTGAAGTTGATTGGCTCAAGATACAGTTTAGAGTCGAGGTTTTCAAGACACATCAGTAAAGGTGTGGGCATCAGATTATAATCTGACATGGAGGCTTGATATAGTATGTATGATGCATAAGCTGGCTGATGGAGGAAGATACCATACGAGTGAGGCTGAACTTAGACACCAAAGAAGTGCTTAGAGGACCGAGGTCCTTCATTGAGAAGCTCGTGCTAAGAGCAGCTAAGAGATTCTAAACCAGATTTGTGTCACTACCTGTTAGCAAAGTATCATCGACATACAAGAGAAGAACAATAGTTTTCGAGACTTATGAAAAATAAAGATTGATAGATCAGATTTAGAACAAGAGAATTCAAGTTCAAGGAGAAAGGTGATGAAAGTGTCAAACTATACTTAAGGAGCCTATTTTAGACCGTATAAGGCTTTGGTGTGCGTGCATACATAGGAAGATCGATTGGGATATGTGAAACCTAGAGTTGGAGCATGAAAACTGGTTCTTTGAGTTCTCCATGGAGAAATGTGTTGCATACATCAATTTGCTTGATGGGCCAATCCTTAGCAACAACAATGTCAAGAATTAATTTGATGGTGGATGTACAGACTAGAAGACTGAAGGTTTCGAGGTAATCTACTCCTTCATCTTGATCAAAATCTTTGGCAACTAACCAAGCTTTGATTTTATACATAGAACCATCGGGTTTGAGCTTTGTTTTTAACATCCACATGCAGTCTAGAATGTCAATATCATTTGTAGGAGGTACTAGAGTCCATGTTTGTAGCATGTAGATATTGCATATCTCATCGCAAACGGATTAATTTTAACTAGGATGACTTAGAGGTGTAAAAATAGAGTTAGGTTTCTTGGTAGAGAATCTAGAAATATTAAGAACATACTGAGGTTAGGTTTATGAACGCCTGCTTTGGATCTAGTAATCATAGGATGAACATTGGTTTGTGTTGTGAGTTATGTGGATATAGATGCAGGTGCTATTATGGAGAGATATGAAGTTGGGAGATTGAGTTCCATTTCAACAGATGAGGCAATATCTGTTCCTATAGGTGCAAGAGAAGATGCATCAGTTGTTGAATTGGTTCCTGCATCCAGGTCGTGCAGTTGTTCTGCAGCTGCTATATGACCATGGTAAATTTTAGTGAAGAGGCCTGCAAGGACATTGGATTGGAGCATGAGTCAAAACTGTTTGAGTTGTTGGAGCTATAAGCAGAACTGATTGCCATGTTTTGAGAAGCGTTGACTCATAGCGGGGAAGAAGTTGTTGATATTGACCTTTAAACGGATAAATAGTCTCATCAAACACTACATGTCAAGAGATATAAACCCGACCTGTTGGAGGATGAAAAAACCAATATCCTTTGTGTTGAGGTGCATATCCCAAAAAGACACACTGAATGGAGCGGAGCTCAAGTTTATGGCTGCGTGAGGTCTTATGTGAGGGTAGCAATTGGAACCGAAGATACGAAGAGAGGCATAATTGGGCTTTTGTTGCAAGAGAGTTTCATGAGGACTGAAGTTATTGAGCACATATGATGGTAGAAAATTGGAAGGTAGGCTGTTGTGTAGAAGGCTTCGACCCAATGATAAAGAGGAGTATGGCTATGGTTAAACACTGAGAGGACAAAATCTATAATGTGGTGATGTTTCGTTTTGGCAATGATGTTTTGTTCTAGAATACAGGGGGACATGATATGATGTGTTCAATTCCTCCATCTGTAAAATGTTGTTTAAGTTGTCAACTTGTAAACTCACCACCTCCATCACTTTGAAATACCTTTATCTTAGAATTCAATTGATTTTCAACTTGATTTTGAAAAGCAACGAAAACATATAAGAATTCGGACTCGAGACAAAGAAGGTAAAACCAAGTGAACCTAGAAATATCAACCACAAACACATCATAATATTTGAACCCTTGTTTGGATACAATATGATAGGGTCCCGATAGATCACAATGAATCTGATCTAGGGGAGCCAAAACACGAGATTGAGTAGGTAAAAATTGTAATTTAGAATGTTTCCCCATCTAGCAAGGCTAAGTGATGCTCTTACTAAATGTAATTTCCTTGCTGATTTTGAGTTATTAAAGAGTAGAAGAACTTGTGTGTCCTAAACAGTAGTGCCAAACGTCTTTACGTGCTGCACATTGTCAGTTAGAATGTAGAGCAACAAGTTCATAGTCCTTCAACACATGGAGGCCTCTACTTTATGGTCCCCTTAGAACCACTTTCTGATTAGTCAATAACTAATCAGAAATTACTCCATAAGAAAAAAACATCACAGAGTTTTGAGACAAATAAGAGTGACTTTTCTATTTCAGGACAAACGACTACATCATTTAAAACGTTGTTAACTGTGGGAAAGAAGATGGTTGTAGATCCTACATGAGTGATAGGAAATGTGTTATTGTCTACAACTGTGATTGATTCATTGCCCGATTAAGACCTGGTGGCTGTGAGGATAAAGTAGAAGTAGTCACATGTATAGATGCACCTGAACCAGGGTACCATTCACAACCACTTTCATTAGCAACCTAAAGAGCAGAGAAGACTTGAGGAGGATTCCCTCCTTGGTAGTTGTTGTTCGCTTGGTTGTAGCATTTAACTGTACTGTCACCGAGCCTTCCCTAGATTTGAAACTTGTGATGATAATCAGAGTCGAATTGCTTGGTGTTGAGAGAAGTCTCAACCTCAAGTAGAATATCCGCCTGTTCTTCTGCTTGAGTTGCCTCTGCCTCTCTGTCCCATCTGATACTGATTGTTATTGTTTACTGTATAATGGTTTGTAGTCAAGTTGTTGAGTCTAGAAAGCCATATGTCGACTGATAGTGGTGTTATCTTCATACGATTGTAGACTGGCATCAAACTTAGTACATTCGAGATAACATCAATGAATGTAGGTGGAGGGAACTTTGATAGAGAGCTTTGGATGACAGTACTTATGGGCTTGTATTCTTTACCTAAACCATTAAGAAAGCTGAATATTTTAATGGATTCTTCTACTGGCTTACCAATCAAGCTTAGAGAGTCACATATTGGTTTGAACTTTCTCAGTATGTTGAAAGAGTCTTTTCGGTCTTGTTTATCAGTTGAAGACTCCTATGGAGAGAGAACTCATGGGCTATTGAACTTCTGTTGAAGTTTTCTGCTAAAGAGATTATGTTGTGGACATGGCCAAGAACCTCTTGAGACAAAGTGTCGAATAACCATGACCGAACCAACTAGTTTGTGCAAGAGTTACACTTTCATTTGACAAAGCCTATCAATTTTCTGCTTGACAATAAGGATTCAAACTGAGTTTTCCATAGAAGGTAGTTAGTATCATTTAGTTTTAGAGTAACTGAACTCACAACATGAATGTTTCTAGGAAACGGGTAAGGATTATGATTAGAATATGGTGGATTTTGTTGGTTTTGTTGTTCTGCCATTCGTGTGTTAGGGTTTTAAAGGCTCTGATACCCGGTGAAAAAGAAGAAAACGTTGAAATAAAGAAGAAGTATATTGATTGATCAAGTAATTGTGTACAAGATGCTTTCTGTTATATAGAGATCCAAAAAAGAAAGACCTAGAATTTACAAAGGTTAAACTAGAAGAAGAGAATGGTAAATATGTTTTGAGTTTCCATATGCCTTTCTCTAACGTTCTTAATTTAAGCTTTGGATCAGAACTTGACTTTGTAGGAGGTGTCACAGGAGAACATACGATCCATCGGTACTATTTCTGATGCAGAGTATGACTTAGATAGGTTTTTTATCTTTAGATTTATGAGTAAAGAGTTTTGTTGTTGGGTTGAACTTTTTTGTTGTTGGACTGAGCTGAGTTTGTAGTAATTGAGGAGATATGGTTAACAATTTCATCATTGATTCAGTTTCTTGAGTTGATGTTATTGGACATAAATAAGAAGATCATATTGCTTGAATATATAATTAGGTTAGTAGTTGGAACGTGTAGACCAAGTGTTAAGTCAATTCGATAGAATATTTAAAATTACAACATTAAGTAATAAATTGTGCTCTCCACTTTTCATTTGGCGATGATTTCGTCTCTCCTACAATCTCGAAGAGTTATGTTTGCAACATCTGCACCTTTATATTCCACGTCGCAACATTCCACTTTTCTGCTCTAATAACAAAACAATAAAACAAAATCAATTGAGATTTTTTAGATAGATATTCAAGTAACATGGCGAGAGACTATTATCTTTAGTTATTTCTTATAAGAATTGCCACTTGTTGCGAAATAAAAAAGCCATGAGATAATTAAGATGAAGGAACCTGTTTGGGAGTTTTGGGGGAGAAGACTCGGATCGAAGCAAGAGGATCCGCAGAAATATTACCGGAGAAGGAACAAGAAGTCATGTTTCTAGGATACTTCCTTGTGTAAGAAGTAACAACTTTGTCGTTCTCTTGTTCAATGGAATCGAAGAAGAACCAATGAGGAGCTTCGCATGGATCTTGAGAAACCGGTCTAGTATTAAACATGAAAGCCGGAGGGTCTCCTGGGAACCAAGGTTGGAATGTCTCGATGGGACGCATCAAATCGCTGCGTGAGAATATCTTCTCATAGATATGAGAAGAGTATCCCCACGAGACAGAGAAGGTCCAGTTATTAGCTCTGACATGACATATCGACTGTTGTAGGATCCGTGATTGGTCCACATTTCCAGCTTTCATGATATGAAGGACTGAACCAGGACGGTCCATACCCGGGAAAAGTGGTTCCACGGCTTCGAAATGGTGAAGGCTAAGAAGAGGAGTCGTTGGTTGGGATGAGAGTAAGCCAGATAAGTCACCGTGTAGATCCATCTATTGTATGTATGATACACAAATTTTGGTCATGAAGAAGAAGAAATTGAAGTGTCATGAATATTGTGGGCACACAACACATACCTGATGAAATCCTTTTTGGGGGATCAAATCAACGCCGAGATCTGCCAAGCAATAACTTTGTATTTGATCTTCAACCCAAATGAAATGATACCTCTCAATACATTCATCTAATTTTGTTACTGTTGGTACCAAGCCCAAAAGCCTGAAGAGGCCCAATAACAAAGAACAAG
>OVBA01006570.1:0-16644 GCA_900406435.1 Lepidium aucheri
AATTTATTTTATTTCATTTTAATTTATTTTAATATATTTTAATTTATTTTAGTTTATTTAAATTTATTTTAGTTTATTTTAATTTATTTTTTATATATTTTTATATATTTTAATTTATTATAATATATTTTAATTTATTATTATTTATTTAATTTATTTTAATTTATTTTAATTAATTTTTTTCAGCGGTATACATGTTAGTTTTTAAGCCCTACACGTGTGAGCTAACGGAAACGTAACGGATATTTAACTATTGACTAACAGAGCTAACAATCATTTTTGGTTTTGGCCGAAAAATAGTAGTTTGTGTATGAATTTTATATTTTTTATCAATAAATTCAGATTTAAGTCTGGCATACGAATTCGTGTATGAATCGACACTNCACTGGCCACAAAGTTTACTGAGGTTTTTGCCGTTTTTCCCACTTTTGTGTGCCTATAACAGTCATCTATGAAGGTTTCATAATATTTCTTACCACCTCTACTTACATTATTTTTGAAATCTCCAAGATGTGTGTGAATCAAGTCCAAAACTTGGGAAAATCTCAAAACCGGATTAGAAAAAGTTTCTTTGACATGTTTTGCTTTAGTGCAGACTTCACATTTAGGAAGTTCTTTATTGAGTTTGTCAGGTATCAGATCATATTTACTTGGCTCTTTAATAGATTTCACATTTAAGTGTCCTAATCTATTATGCCAAGTATTCAGATCACAAGACAAATACACAGAAGCATCTTTCATTTCATTCACAGTCTCAAGTACAAACAAGTTTCCAATACATAAAGCTTTACCTACACACTTCCCATTTTTAGTCAAAACTATTTTCCCTGACTCAATGGTTTGCTTAACATCAACAAACATTAGTAAAGCACTAGAGATGAGGTTTCTATGCATAGTGGGTACAAAGAGCACTTTAGTGAGGGTAAGTACTCTACCAGACGACATTTTCAAGTCTATCTCACCTGTACCAGGAACCTTCATTGGTCTTGCGTTTCCTAAGTATATGTTGTCAGATGTTGATCCAGATGCTTGAACAGATTATTCTGGTTGCATATGTGTCGAGTTGCACCTGAGTCAACAATCCATTCTACTTTATCAGTCAGTTACCATTGCAACTATGTTATCAGCAGCTGTGTTCTCTGCAAGATGAACTTTGGTCTCAGATTTTTCATTATGTAGAAACTTGCAATCTTGTTTCTTGTGTCTTCTTTTATTGTAGTTCCAACAATTCAATTTCTTTTTGAAATCAACATCTTTGATAGCAGAGATCTTGTTGTTTTTCTTCTTTGATTTTGACTTTTCTTTGAAATTGCTTCCTGTGTTTTCAACAATATTAGCATCAGCATTCGAGAAAGAATATTTAAGACTCTCACCTAAGAAGGTACTGTTTACCTAAGAATGTACTCTAGACCCAATTCTTAAAAGAAAAAGAGTAACTCTTGTGACCATCTTCTATTATTCTCTCTGGTAAGAGGAGCTAGCTTGTACAGATCCAGAATTTCTGTAAACTTCAACATGTTCTTCTGAATTGCGAACGATGTAATTCACTCAAGATTGTTAGAAAATCTAATTAAGATGAGGAAGAATATTACCTGAATCAAAGAAATGAAAGAGAATAAAGGCGAAAGACAGTGACGAAGTAGGGAGCTTCTGAAATTGAGAGAATTAGTCGTGCTCTCTAATTCATACTAGATCGAGAACGAAGATTCACTCAGAGTTGAACTCTGTGGCTTAGTGCTAAGAAGAACCAAGCTTTCAAGATTCTTTAATGTCGATTTGGTCTGCAACAAGAATGAAGAGAGAAAAGCTTATGAGAGAAGAGTATGGAGTCAATTCTAGATTAGTGTTTTTCTCATCTGTTCTACTTCCCCAAACCTAAACTCTGAGCTCGATTATATAAGCTTCAGAATTGGTGTATCAAATCAAAATATACAAGTTTATTATCAGGAGATTTTGACACATGTTTAACTATATGAACTGATTCTGTTTGATCTGATTCTGTTGAAGAACAGAATCTCAACTAATCAAAATCAATCCTATTGACAAAAAACATCCAATAGGATGTTGGTATATGATTCAACCATCAATTTTGAGTTTTAAGCAATAAATGGTTAGTGGGTCATTATTTGGTGAATGGTGACACCATAATCACTATAACGTTTTCTGTCATCATGTTTACCGTTACGTCTTTTGTCGTTTCAAGTTTTTTGTGTTTCTGTTTATAATGTAAGGCTATATATATGCCAAACACTCTGTAATCTTTACATTTATCAATTAAAGTATTATTCAGCATAGTTTGTCTCTTGTTATCTGATTCATTGATCAAAATATATAGTAGCAAATATCTCTTTCTCTAACTCTTTTTCAAGATTTGTTATGGTCGGTTCAGCGTGTGAAGGATCTACGATACTCTATTGTGGAAATATGGTTAGAAAAAAGTGTCGTTGAAGCAATTAATGACCCTAATCGTTTGCCAAGATTTCAATCCTTTATCAAGAGGTTTCAAAACCTTCACGATAGTTTTAGCCATTGTAAGGTGCAGCTGTCATCTTACACGGCGAACACATCTGCACGGAGAATTGCTAGGAGTGTTGTTAACTGTGATAGATACAATTCATATATTGCCTCAGGTGCCCTGTCGTGGTTGGCTGCCTCATTAGCCGAAGAGCGTGACAACACTACATGAAAAATGGGCATTAATAGCATATTACCATAGCGTTGTTTTTGTAAGTGCTATTGTAGGATTTTTTTTTGAATTTTAGTATCTTTATAATAACGTTTATGAAACGCTAATGCTATTAACAACAAAGGGGGAAACAAAAATAACTATGCAAAGAAGGTTTTTGACACTTAGCATATATTTCAGTTAACTATTTTTTTCTTTGCCTAAAATATTTCCTCTTTCACGGCACCAAAAAATTGATTAAATTAATTCATCGCACCGAAAAAAAACAATTCCTCTACTCATACGAAATCAATTCCTCTTTTCGAAATCTTATAAACTGTTGAGTCCAAATCGATAATCTCTTCCTTTATCATTCTCCAAAAGCTTCTCAATTTTGACCTAGGTTTCAAGTCCGAGTTTCGTTGGTCAAGGTATGTATTCTCTCTTAGAGAAATTGATTTATTGTTCTTTATTCTCTCTTAGAGAAATTGATTTATTGTTCTTTAGACAAATTGATACTCAACTTGACCTAGGTTTTGAATTCAGTATTTGATTTTCTTTTGCTTTGTGAGGTTAACAAGTTTTAGTTATATAAAAGGAAGCTGGAAGGAAGAGGAGAGTTTCGTTTTTCATTTAAGGTATTTCTCATCACGAAACCTATCCATTGATTCTTCTTTTTTTTGATGAAAACAAAAATCTATTCAACTCTATTTATAATTTTAGTTACCGATTTTGTTTCCTGCTTTGCGAGGGTAACAAGAATCGTTGGGGTTTAGGAGAAATCACTAAATTGTTGAAGAGGATTTACAAGAAATTGTAAGTTCTCAAAGTTGAATGTTCAAATAACTGTTCTATTTTATTGTTATGCTTTGATTAGTTTTTAATACTCTAGTCTTTAATAGATACTCTATTGTGTTGTTATGCTTTGAGGTTTGCCATTAATCATGATTGATATATCTTTTACCTTTGTCTTTGTCTATGCTAAGCTTAAGCTTTGTGAGCTCTTTAGGTGATGATGAAATTAGGCTTCTGGAAAAGTTTTTACTCTAGCTTTTTGATTTTAGAAATTGGGAACTGAGTTTGAGTTGATCAATTGCGATTCATGGTTAATTTCTTGTAGATTAATTTGCATATTAGTACATTGTTGGGTTTGAAGATCATGTTATGTACGGTTCTTTTGGTTTCCCTCTTTAGGTTACATATATCTGTTTGAACAAATGTATATTGTAGAGATGGGCCATTGTCTTCATGTTGAATAATATAGGACAGATTGTTATGTATTCTGTCAATATTATATCATTACACAGTTTCAGTCTCATTGATATGGCTTGATTCTTTTACAGTCTTTGTGTTAATGTTTGTTTGAGCTAAGTTTAGTGTGTGCTATATATGGCTTGATTCGGCGAATGTTTTTTGTTGAGTTTAATGTCTGTTTGAGCTGAGTTTACTATGTGCTTGTTTCTGTGAATACGTTATGTTGAGTTTTTAAGCTTAAAGAGATGCATATATTACTATAGTTTGTCTGTGTTTATGATTGTTATAATAAGTTAATGATTCGATTCTTAAATCAATTTGTAATTTACGCATATTGATCTTAATTTTTTGATAACAATCTGGTGGTTATTAGGCTTTGGAAATAGTATATTTGATAAAGAGTTATGGAAATCGTATTAGGCTTTATAAGGCTTTCCCACTCATGATCGCTGAATTGGTTTTAATTCTCTATTTACTTTCAGCTATGGAATTCCTGTTTTAACTAGTAGAATATTTTATTTTGAATTTCTCTTTTTATGTGCTGTTTTTTGTTTTATGGATTTGTGATTCTATTATAGAATTTATATGATCAAGTGTTGATAATTTGGTATGTGATGAGTATTTTGATCAATGGGTATTTCAAGATTTCGTTTTTGTTCTAGCGATTTGTTCAAGTATCAATTGCTATGGATTTTTATAAATGTGACAAATAAATTTTTATAAACGTAATGAGTAGGTGAACCTGACCCCATTTTTAATTGTTTTTACTATGAGAAGGCTACAAAACTAACAACAGTGTTGCACAATCTCATGTTGGTAACCATTGTCGTGATATATTTGGGATATAGATGATGAGAATTGAGATATTCTAATTGGTGTTACACTTTTGACTGAGTGATCGACACATCTTTATGAATTATGATTTACTCCACTAAATAACTTTATTATGTATATCAGATAATAATGAAGAGTTCGATGTGTTGAAAAATAAGCACAACCATATAAATATCATATACCTGGTGTTTACTTACATGAACTCTCAATCGTTTTTTGTAGGGTTTACACATTCTGCATTCTCAAAGTTCTCACAGTTGTCGAAGAAGATTCACTACAAATTGTAAGTTCTCAAAGTTGTTAAATCTCAATGTTTATTAGAACTTGTTCATTATAGATTTTAGATCTTTGGTTTTGGAAAATTAGCTCTAATTTTTTTTCTGGTTTTGTGTTATGTTAATCACTCTTGCTGAATAGACAAACTTTTAGATATGATCTCTGAAAATTTGCATGGTTTCGGTTCAAAATTGTTCTGTATACTTTGAAAGATAACTTAATAATGATGGTATTGTGTAGTGTTTTATTTCATTTTGTGTTGTAATACTTGTGGGTTTAATAAAGGTAATAACAAAAAATGCTGGACAAGGATTGGGTTCATCTTTGTAGAGTTGATCCTGCATACGAGAGGGATATATGGGATTTTGTTAAGGCAGTGTCTACTGGTTTAGGTGACATCGACATGATAGTATGTCCATGTATTGGTTGTAGAAATATAGATCGCCGTTCATGTACTGTTGTAGTTGATCATTAAGTTACCAGAGGAATGGATGAGTCATATAAGTTACAGAAAGAATGGTACCATCATGGTGATATGGTCACCATGAATAAGTTTTAAAAAACTGAATAGCTCGGATGAAGAGATTAATCGGTTATTTGAAGCTGCTAAGTACTTAGATGAACACATGGTCAAGAACTTCGAGATTGCCGAGGGTTTAGATAAGTTGGAGGATGATTTTCTAGCGAAAGTAGCAGATGCAAAGACACCTTTATATCCAAGTTGTGTGTCTCATAGCAAATTGTCTGCCATTGTCTCTCTGTTTAGATTTAAGACACAAAATGGCTGGTCAGATAAATGCTTCAATGAGGTACTTGAAACACTACTAGACATGCTGCCAGATAATAATGTACTGCATACATCACTTTATGAGGTGAAGAAGTTCTTGAAGACTTTTGATGTTGGCTACGAAAAGATTCATGCTTGCATAAATGACTATTGCTTATATAGGAAGAACTGTAAGAAGCTTGATAGTTGTCCCAAATGTAATTCATCAAGATGGAAGACTAACATACAAATGGATTTACCAAAGAAAGGAGTTCCACAAAAAGTTCTACGGTATTTTCCATTTATACCAAGGCTTAGACGCATGTTTAGATTTGAAGAAATGGCGAAGAACTTAATGTGGTATTTCAATAACAAGAGTACTGATGGTGAACTTCGACACCCGGTAACAACTGTGACTTGGGCCCAAATGGATAACAAGTACCCTTCATTTGTTGCAGAGTCGAGGAACATAAGATTATGTCTTTCTACTGATGGGTTTAATCCATTTAATATGAAGAATACAAGCTACAGTTGCTGGCCGGTACTAATGGTGAATTATAATTTGCCTCCTCTCATTCTTAATTCATGGACCTCAGCAGCCGGGAAATAGTATTGATGTTTACTTAGAGCCTCTTCTTGAGGATCTAATGCATTTATAATGGTGAGTTGACATATGATGCATGTAGTAAGGAAACTTTCAACCTTAAGGCTATTCTTCTTTGGACTATATCGGACTTTCTAGCATATGGAAATCTTGCTGGTTGTAAGGTTAAAGGTAAGATGGGATGTCCGTTATGTGGTAAGAACACTAACAGTTTGTGGCTGAATCATAGCAGAAAACATGTTTACATGTGCCACAGAAAGGGTCTGCCTCCAAATCATAAGTATTAGGCAAAAAAAGCATGGTTTGACGGCAAAGTTAAACATGGGAAGACATCAAGAATTCTAACTTGTCACAACATTTCACAAATCTTAAGAAATTACAAGAATTTCTTTGGAAACATGAAAGTATCAGCCAGAAAGATGACTCAAACTAATGACAATGAGGATGATAACAGTGAATCAGATGAAGAAATTGATGAAGAGGACGAGATAGATCTAGAGGAGTTGTCTAGATGGAAAAAGAGATCAATTTTATTTAATCTGCCGTATTGGGAGGTATATTAACATATACTTTTGGTCGAAATAGTTTAGTTGAGTTTATTTACTTATATTTATATGTATATACTGTCAGGATTTACCGGTGAGACACAATTTGGATGTGATGCATGTAGAAAGATATGTGGCTGCGAGTATAGTATCTACTATACTGCATTGTGGGAAATCAAAATATGGTCTTAAGGCTCGAAAAGACATGGAATTACTTGGTATTCGCAAGGATTTACATCCTAGAGAACAAGGTAAACGAACATACCTCCCTGCAGCACCTTGGTCATTGTCAAAAGAAGAAAAAAAACTTTTTGTAAGCAGTTGCATGAGTTTTAAGGTCTGGATGGTTACTGTTCTAACATTTCAAGGTGTGTGTCATTAGATGACTTTAAAGTTACAGGACAAAAACCACATGATTACCATGTGTTGATGCAACAACTACTTCCAGTTGCAATTAGAGGTTTATTACCTAAAGGTCCTAGAATAGCTATTACTCGGTTGTGTACATTCTTCCATCATCTATGTCAACGGGTAATTGATCTAGATAAGATCTCAACCCTTGAAACTGAGGTTGTGGAAACCCTCTGCATGTTTGAACGGTTTTTTCCTCCATGTTTCTTTGACATAATGGTACATTTAACGGTACATTTAGGAAGAAAAGCAAGACTAGGTGGACATGTACATTTTAGATGGATGTAAGCATTTGAGAGGTACTTTTTTTTGTTTTTCTCATATGCATAAGAAAAAGAAGGAAAAAGATCACAGACATTGATGAGTGTATATGACTGCTTGTACAAGTACATGAAAGTCTTGAAAGACTATGTGCAAAATGCAGCAAGACCCGAGGGTTGTATTGCTGAGTCATATCTTGCGGATGAATGCATGAAATTCTGCAGCGATTTTCTGAAAAACATAACAAATGTAGAAGAAAAACTTGATCGGAATACAGATTATTAGAGTAGCTCTATCATTGAAGGCCGGCCTATATCAGCTGCAAAGCATATAGTTCTCACTGAATCTGAGCCTGTTATATAGAATACAACAGTTGTGGATCCTTTTGTAGAGTAAGTAGTAGTTGTGTCTCTATCTCTAAGTCAATATGAAGTAGTACATCATCCTTACATTTATTTATTTTCATTTTACTAGTATTCACTTGCAGCATCTATAAGACACTAATGCTAGATGTAGACGGGATTCCACAATATTATGGAATCTACATACAAAATTTTCTGCAACTTGGTTAAGAACACATGCATATATTCTCTCATGTTCCATTCTTTTTGCCTATTATATTGAAGTCTTTTCGTTAGATATTATAAATTAATTTTGGATGGTTAGGTTCCTCTTAATTCAGCACATGGAGACACACTTAAATGGTTAGCATATGGACCTCGTAGTACAGCCAGATTGTATACAAGGTATATAGTTAATGGGCAATGTTTCACACAAGCTCAACTGATAGACAAAGTCAGAATCATGGGATCTTCTATGAGGCAACATCTATGTGTAAAGCTAGTGCCAAAGATACTTCACAAGTGGCAGATTTAGTGTCATATTACGGTAGGATCATAGACATTATATTGTTAGATTACATTATATTCTATGTTCCTATATTCAAATGTCAATGGGCTGTCCACGGAAATGGTCTCAAAGTAGAAGATGATTTCACGCTTGTTAATCTCAGCCACAGTCAAGTTTCCTTTGCAAAAGATCCTTATATATTAGTGATAAAAGGATTTTTGGGTCCTACGATCAAATCAATTGAGCATAGTGGTAAGTAGATGGGATTTGTCGAACCAAATACTCAGAGAAGCTTGTAAGCAACCTATCTACTACTAGGTCTTAGTTCAAACAACCTATCAATCTGTCATAGAGATAGGCTATGATATCAAACAAGCTTTCAAGCTAAACAATAGGACAAAATAAGCTAAAATACAAAATAAGAAAAAAATTTGAAAATTCAAAACAGAGAAATGACCTAAAAACAGAGCACACAATTGCAATAGAATAGAAATAAGATTAAAAGCATGGATCTAAAGGATAGGGAGGTTGATCGGCGATAAACTCGCCGATCCCAACTCGCCGAACTTCTTTTGAGCAATCCCTAGACCGGGACAAGGATAGATCAACTCGTTCTCACGGTAAAGACCCCTAACCAAATCGGATGATCCAATGCAGCACTAGCCGCGATCATGCAAAATTGGAAGCATTAAGCCTAGCCCAACTCGTCTAACAGCCAAACCACATATTAGATCTCTCCTCGGCGGATCAAGCCATCACTCACATGGCACTTGGGCTCCACTCCCATCGGCGCTAGCCTTAGGTCGTGGCCCGAATCAGATCTCTCTTGATCAGGGAGAGATCAGTATTAAGCTTAGCCATGTGAGAAGAGATCGGAGTTCAGATCATGCCTAGAACAGCGAGGGGATCAACAGATCCACCTCCGATCGCCCTATCCTTGAGATCCAAACGGATCTACTCGCACCTCATGGGTTGAGTGCGGAGGAGTAAAGGAGATCTAAGTTGCGTAAACATAAAAAACATAAAATGAAATAGCAGAAAGTAAAGATGAAGATCAAATTAATTCATTAACTTAATTGCATAAACATCAAAGAGTACCTTAAGCAAGCATAAATGAAAGCAACAAAGAAAATAGAGAGAGTTTTTCAGCTAAACATCAGATAAAAATGATAAGAGAGTGATTAGAGGGTATTTATAGGGTCATTTGCAAAACCCTAATAGTCAAACTGACCTAAGTCGGTCAACCAGGAATCTTGCCCTCGGAATCCTTGCGCGAGCTTGGGCACCGAGGAGTGGTTCTTGTCTTTGTCATCGGGGGTTGAGACTGAGTGGATGGTCCGAGTGTAATAGATTTATCTTCCCTCGCGGCAGATAGGTTGAGGCTGGTGATTGAGGCATCTTTTCCTGAGCGTTCTGAGCAGTCCTTGCTTTACGATCCACGAGGTAGCGATCCGAGTTTGCACGATCTTTTTTGCCTAGCAGCTGATCCAATTGTCCTTAGCTCCAATTTTAGCTCCTTTTTGCTCCTTTTCCTAGAATAAACTCCAAATCCAAATGGAAAGAAAGCAAAACAAACCTAAAAAGACCTAAAAAAACAGAAAATCTATCTAGACGGATGAATAACTACCTAAAACAAGACTCTAAAACCATCAAAAATCACATACATCAATTAGCATCTCAAGCGAGTCAAGTTTATTATTCTACAGTAAACAATTCATCTAGTTGGTATGTTGCTTTGAAGTGTCCTTCCAAGAAATACAAAGGAGAAAATGCAGAACATTCACATTTTGATGTAGGTCCATTTCCAGTATAGTATGGACATTTGGATGTAGAGGACCTACCAAATGAAGCACAAAATACCAGAACAGATTGTGAAGGTATTTATGTCTAGTAGACTCTTTTCTATAATTTTTTGAACATTATTTTTTCTGGAGCTACTAAGTTATTTGTGTTAATTTTATGTTTGAACATTTTTTGTCTAGATTAGATTGTAGTTCATTTTGTTCTGGTATTATATATTTTATATTTGATTAGTCAGTTGAACATGACATTTACTAATCACTTTAGTCTTGTTTTCAGGTAATGTACAATGGGACGTCCAAAAAAAACAAACAAGCCTAAGAAGAAACAAGCTGAAGAGGCATTAGAATATGGTGGTACATTTGAACATGTAGAACAACCTGAAGAAGGATTGGTGCAACAACCATTTGAAGATACACAACAAGCTAACAAAGATTTTGAGCAATCTGATGAAGTTAATGAAGGAGCCATTGAGAAAGAGCAAGAGCCTCAACCCAAGAGACATCGAGGACCAACCAGATTGAAAGATATTTCAAAAGATCCTAACACTCGAGTGAAGGTTGATTTTACTGACATGGGCGAAGCGTATGGCCCTGGTTTAGTTAAGTTGTCATCCTATCTTGGGCCATTAGTGAGAGAACATGTACAAGTCACAATAGATGATTGGAGAAAGGTTTCTGAAGAAACCAGAATAGTGTTATGGAAATTGGTCCAGGTAATTATGTCTTTTAACATATAATAAGTTTATATATGAGTACTATGTAATAAATGTGTAATGTTACATGCAGCCACGATTTGAATTAAATGAAGATTTTCATAAAACTGCTGTGATTAAACATATGGGATGCTTATGGAGATCATCTAAATCAAGGCTTGTCACTATGGTCAGAAATGCTCCTAATAACCAAGCCAGAATGAAACTGCAACCAAAGAATGTTCCAATAAATGATTGATGGAGATTTATCATGTTGAAGAAAAGCAATGCGTTCAAGGTATATCTCTTCAATTGTTATTTCTTTGTTTCTTGTTGATCCCTCTGTTTCTACAAAGCTTTGAATGACTTTTCTGTGTACTTTGAGTGAATTTAATTTACTTTGAACTATGTGTGTAGGAAACTAGTGATAAGTACAGAGAATGTAGGTCTAATCAGATTCCACACACTTGTAGCCGTAAAGGCATGGTTAGACTAGTTGAAGACATGGTTAGTTTAATAATTTTTAATCTGAGAAAAATAATTAATACATAGCTTGTTATTAATCCTTGTTTTGGAACATATTCACATAGAAAAAAGACAGCAACGAACCTTCTCAAGTGACAAGACTGAAAGTTTGGGTACAGTCTAGAACCAAAAAGGATGGGACGCCTGTTAATAATAATGAAGCTGAAAAAATTGTAAGTTGTGAACATAACTTATTTTTATATTGTTGGAATCTTTGTGTTCTTATTTGTGTTATAACTGAACTGGTATTTGGAAATTTTGTAATCTATGCTAAGCTTAAGCTTTGTGAGCGATTTAGTTGATGTTAAAATTAGGCTGTTGGAAAAGTTTTTACTCTAGCTTTCTGATTTTTGAAATTGGGAACTGAGTTCGAGTCTGTCAATTGTGATTCATTATCAAACTGTTAATTTTCAGATGAAGGCAGTTGAAGTTGAAATTGGTTTTCCTTCATCAACGAATCCTAAGGAAGATGTGCTTTCTCAAATTCTAGGACCTGATAAGCCTGGTCAGCTAAGGGCAATGGGTAGAGGAATGAGCATGACCAAGCTTTCTTTCTTCCAAATCAAGAAGTTTATATCTCAAATGCAAGAAAATCAACTCTGTTTACAACGCAAAATTCATGACTTAGAAGACGAAATTGCTAGAATGAAGGTTAGAATTATTATCAACAAACTACTTATATCTATTATAATCTCTTTAAAACTAATTATATTTTTGAATGTGACAGAAAGGAGAGGTTGAAGTAGGTAAAAACTCAGTTCTAAGAGTAAGTTATCATGTTTGATGTATATTCTACAATTCATTTGTATTTGAAACTAACTAACTGTTTTCATATATATCATATATATATTTTGCTAGAGTGTAAATAGAGAAGCACAACCTAAGTGTGTGCTTGTTGATTGGTGTGGTTCCAATGAAAAGGTGGAAGAAGGACGTGTTCTCTCATCTGATGCTAATGATTTTGTAAACGACATTTCGCTAGGGCCTAACACAGTTAAAATAATGGTTGAAAATGCCATAAAACCTGATGCATTCATTTGGAGACCTGCACCTTACATATTCAATATCGAGCAAGCTGCTGGGGAAATGATTGCTTGGCCTACCAAATGGTGTGTTCTATTAGATGATATGGCTGACAAAGAAGACATCACACTTACTGTAAGTATATTCTGAACATGAACATAGTAATATAGGATTCGTAATGTTGTTGGTGAATTGTGGCTTTATCTAATTGTGTTACATAGGGAAAAAACAATACTAACAAGTGCAAACTGATGGACTGTAGTAGCGACAATGAAGTTGTTGTGGAAGGACGTTGGCAGACTCGGGAACCAATAGCAATAGCCAATGGACTTCCTCTAGGATCAAATGCAGTTAAGGTATTCGTTGATGAGGTATTACAACCTAGTACTTTTCTGTGGAGGCCCACAGTGGACAGTTGTACTATTAAGGATTCCCTAAAGTCATTCATAGCTTGGCCTGCATCAAGTGTGATGTTCGAAACACCCAATTCTCCACTTGAAACTCCACAAGTGCAAACAACAGTATCTCAAATTGAGAAATCTGCATCAACTCCACCAGCACCATTACGAAGATCTCCGGTAATGTTATTAATATATGTAGCATTATTTTATTTTTCTAAGTTGGTTAGTTATTGACTGTATTATCAACATATTTGTAGCGTAAAAGACAAGAACAAACTGGCAAGGTGAACCAAAGATGCAAATTGATGGACATAAGTGGAAACAATAGGGTAGTGGCTGAAGGACGTTGGAGTTCAAACGATCCAGATGAGTTTGTACATTTTGTTAAACTTGGACCAGGTGCAATCCGAGTTTGGGTAGAAGTTATAAAGGTCAAAGATGCTGCAGTTTGGAGGACTAGTTCTGAAATTGAATACATGGAAGATGCATTAGGTACAAGTATTGCTTGGCCAAAAGACAAAGTAATTATCTTTTGATGGTGTGGTTTATGATATAAGAACATTCGTATTAAGGTTTTGTAAGGTTTGAGACTTGACTAATGTATGAATCATGTCTTTTGATATTATATAATAGTATGGTTTGATATTGGTGTCAGATTTGATTAATCTATTAGGTTTTCAAATGTTAAACTGGAAATTGTAGTGGAAGATCGATCCTTATTATTATGGAAATAATAGCAAAATATTACTGCTAGTATTAAGAAAATAACAGCAATTTCATTGTGCTATTAATCATAATTTTACAACACCTAAATGTTGTTATCTACGAATAAATAATAACAATCTAATTGTGTTGTAAAAATGAATTCGATATCACATAATAGGTGCTATAAATGAGTGACATATCATAGCACCTAAAATAAACGCTATTGTATATACCGAATCTATTATAGCTCCGACAAACTTAGCGTTTACAAAAACGCTATATATTACATATGATATTGTTTTTCATGAGTTAAGATTGCTCATTTTTGTTGTAGTGCAACTCTGTTCGCAACATGCTTTGATGATTTCATATAATCATGTTGTGTCTTGTAGTGCAAGTTTTTGATTTGGCACTTGTTTGAACATTTCGTTTTCCTCTTTGAGGTGCATTCCCATATTAATAAACTTCAGATGACAAAAAAGAGCTTATGTAATAAGCTAATTACGTGAATGGTTAAAAGCCCTAACTATGTATTCTTTTATCCTTACTATCCCATTTAATTAACTTTGCTGAAAATTGAAAATAAAATATAGAAAACTTAGCTGGATGAAAGAAACTTGAGAAAGTCTCCTCTCTACTGTCCTGTTATACTATATGGTATACAGAACTAAAAATTAGTTATCTATATCGTATATAAGAATGAAGAAAAATGAGAGAATGAGGAGGATAAGAATGATGAAAAGGGAGGGGAGGACAAGAATGATGAAAAGGAAAAGGAGGAAAAATAGAAATAGAAGAATAAATAAATTAAAGTTGATGAGATTTTTTCAAAAATTATTTATAAATTGATGGTTATATAAGAAAATAAATATTCTATATCAAAAAAAGTTCTATATTTGAGTGTTCTAAACAAAATTAGCTAATAGTATATCACTTTTTTTACAAAAAAATTGTTCACTTTCTAAAAATAAAGTCTTAGTATGTGTAGAAAAAATCTATGTTTTTAAAAAAGAATTTTAAATTTTGATTAAGTTTTTTTTTTGTTTAAATTTATATCGTAAATAGTATTAGAGGAGGAGAGAAGGAGTGAAGAAGAAAAAAACAAAAATTTAACGAAAAGGATATAATGGTAAATATTATATAAAAATATGTTGAATATCCTTAGGACTTTTGGCCATTGAGTGAATTATAAAATGATTTATAGTCATTTTACAAATTTCTCTCTATAAAGTAGAATAAATGGAAGGGAATCAAATTTCTTTTAGGTTATCTTAGATATTGGCAGAATATAAATAAATAAGAAATTTGATTTTATGCCATTTATGCTGATGAAATTAAGATATATCTTTTTCTAGCTCATTGAAATTTAATTTTGACACTATATATATATATATATCTTTTTCTAGCTCATTGAAATTTTGATTTTGACACTATATATATATATATATATTATGGTCCTCTCAAAGAATTTGTAAAGGCAAACACACAAGCCAACTATAACTACGAAGAAGACAAAGGTATGTTTGTTTTTAATCTGTAGATCTCAAAAAATAATTTTTATATCTCTATTTTATGTCACACATAAAATTTCCTCTTATATATATAGCATGGAGAAATGAGAAGGAAACAAAGCCTAACTGATTCAGTGGTGAAAAGTGAAGCTTCTTGTGGTGACAGAAGAAAAGGATAGAAAGAAACAGTATTGCAAACTGTAATTTCTTCTGGTTCTAATTCAAGAGGCAAAAACATAGCAGTTGAACCAGAAGATAAGAGAATATCTAGGTCTTCTGCTTATGAATTGATGAACAGTGCAATATGGTTTAAATTAGTTGCTTCTGAAAATCAGTAAGAATTTTAATTATTCTTCGACTTGGTCTTACTCCTTTTTGTTGTTGTTGGTGTGCTTAAATATATATATATATATATATATATATATATATATATATATATGTTATGAATAAACGCGCTCTTGTTTGTCTTTCAGGGACANATAAACCTTTGAAGCAAGTCTCTGGTGCTTACCAAAGAGTTAAGTATGTGTTTACTTCTTTATCTCTTTGCACTACTTTCAATATTTAGTGGTAAAATTAGTTGATGAGTCTTTGTTTGTTCATCTTCACAGAAACAATAATGTACAAGTTTTCCATGTTAAAGAACTTATTGTCCAGAAACTTGATCTCGAAAACGAGGATGAGGTTACTTCTTCCTCTTATTTCTGAAAGCTTGTGTTTCTTTTGACACCTATTTGTGACGTTTTCTGGCTTGTCGTAGGTAGAATTATACTTATACAATGAACCTTTGGACTCATCACTGACGCTAGATTTTGTGCTGCAATGTTGGCTAAGTCTAAAGCCAAATGGCGAAATGATAAACGTAAAGCTATGATCTTCAGTTGATGACTATCTCATGGTCCTTACCTATGGTCGTAAACTACGACATGCGACATAGTGTTGTCAAAGGTTTATATATAGCACAAGTTGACTTGTAGCTTTCTTCTTATTTTCTTTAATTTTCATTTCATGTTTTCAAACTTCTACAGAGTTGATTGTTGTAATCAGACTCAAGGGTCCTTTTGACAAGCTTTTCGATTTGATTTAATTGAAGTAGTTTGTTTTACTTTTCTGTTGGTTAACATCTATAAGTCTGATGACTTTTCCTGCATGGTACAAACATTTTACATATTTTTGCTTTCAAACTGAAATCCGATTAACATTCAATATTTTTTTATCTTTAGATTTATCGATTTTATAATAAATGAATCAATACCGAAAAAGTCGAGTATAGTTTTCTCTGGCTTCCATCTAGTTTAATAAATTTTCAATCTTACTTTGTACTAGTTGGTGACCCACCCTTCGGACGGGGTTTGGTATCATTGTTAAGAAATAGCGTATAACAAAAACATTGTGATATTGTTAACATGTTAAAAATAAATATTCATGTTAGGAAATTTTTTTTGTATAGTTGTATATAAAATATATTATTTTATAATTTATTTGACAATTATTAGTTTTGTATATTTATTTTATTACAT
>OVBA01006571.1:0-16640 GCA_900406435.1 Lepidium aucheri
ACTAACACTTATTAAAGAGATAGCTTATACATTAAGGAATTATCCAACAACTGTAAGAAGGTCCTTCTTTACAGAGTTCTAGTATGTCGTAGGAGGCTACTCTTATTCACTTAGCTCCATCTGAAATGACATCCTTTGAGCTCATTGCAGGCTCTCTGAGGCTTTGTAGTGTCAGAAATATGGATCCAACGTGGCAGTCTTCTGCTTATATAATCATTGCTCATACCATCGTGAACTACAATTTGTGCAGTGGTTGATGTCCATTTATTGTTCTCAGCCGCCATACCATTGAAGAATAGATCTTGAAAATTGTGTATTAGTGCTTAAATAGGCTTAATCCAGGCATTAAATCTGGTCCATGACTGAGGTTTCTTTATGGCTTTGAACAATGTGTTGTTTTCAATCAATATATTTACAGAAGTAATCTGTAGATCCATCAAACTCCTAAGGAGTCACATTAATCCTTCAAATTCAAAAGAGAACTGGGAACTAGCTGGAGCAAATGTGTGTTTGGAGTAAATATAAGTGTGATTCTCCCTTTTTACTATTATCCAAGCGCCACCATGAATCATGTATCTTTGTTTTCAAATTACTTTCCAAAAAGTTCTGTATTGTTTATTAACATTGCTTTCTATCATGGTGTTGTTATTATAAACCTTCCCCTGATTTTGAATCCTCTGTTGTTTCTTGAGAATATCAAACCACATTTAGATTTCTCTAGGGTTTCTTGGATTGCAAGTCTTAGATCTTGGTTAACTCCTTAAATTACTTTGACATTACGATTCTCCCAAAAATTCCATAGTAACTATGGGAAAACTGTCCAAAAATCTAGTGGTATTTGTGTGTCTTTGCTTGTAGTGAGGAGAGGAGAAAAATTAGCAGTCAATGATCGAAGAGAGAAACCACCCTGAGGAGTAAGAAATTAGAGAACCGCCAAATCTGTAGTGCTGGTAGGCACATGAAAAACATGTAATTAATATATTCCCCTGAGATTCTACATATGGTACACTAGTGTCTGACAGTATTGTTCTATCCTTAATTTGTGAGCGTACAGCTAAAACTCTAGATAGTACTTGCCATATAAATAGTTTGATCTTTGTAGGAGCATGTACCTCCCAAACTTTCTTCTTAAGGAAATTTTCATGATTACACAGAGTTGTTCTTGTGAACAAACCTGTTCAGATTGCTGCTTAACCAATATCCATTTTTAACTGAATATGATCATGATGCATTATAACTTTAGATCCAAAAATCTCGTTTAGTACATGATGATTTAAAGTTACAAATCCTTTGTATATCAGAATAGTGAATTGTATCTTGAAGTTTGTTCATTTGCCAACCAGTTTCAGAGAGAAGTTCAGAGACTTTGAGATCAACATTAAAGAAAGAATCTCTACTGAGAGGTGGGTGTGGCTGTTTGTTGTTTATCCAATTTGTGGTCCTTACAAACGTGTCATTACCATCTCAAATTTGCCTTATTAATCCTTTCTTGAGTAAATTTTTTCTGTGCAAAACACTGCGCCATGCACCCTAGTGTGCTGTCTAAGAATTTATTGTTTCTATAATATATAAATTTGAAAGTTCTAGCCACAAGGGAGTTAGGAAAACTTAGCAATCTCCAAGCTTATTTTGCCAAAAAGGTTGTGTTGAAGTGTTCAATATCTCTAAAACCCAATCCTCCCTCAGCTTTTGGTTTACATACTTGTTTCCATGAGACCCAAACTATTTTTTCTCTTTGATATGACATTCAACCAATACGATCTCACTACACTTGTAAGCTTTTGGCTTTGTTTTTTGCTCAACTTGATATAGGACGTAGCATAAATTGGGAGAGCCAAGAATATTGTTTTTAGTAGAATCTCTTTGCCTCCTAGAGAGGAGTGACTTGAAATACCAACTATTAGTTCTTTTTTCCATATTGTTTGTTATGCACTAAAACATATTTGCCTTAGAACCTCTAAAACATTCTGGAAGACCTAGATCTTTACCCATTCCTCGACCTGAGTGGATATTTAAAATGGTCCTACTTCTGGTTTGTATCTCTTAATCCACTATGTTCCCAAAAGTGATATCTGATTTGTTGAAATTTATACACTAACTAGAGACCTTTTCATAGGTATAGAGATAATCACATAATGTTGTAGCCTCCTCAATGGTTGCTTTGCATATGAATAAAATATTGTCTGCCTATGATAAGTTATGACTTACTAGACCAAAGCTGTGAAACCGCAAACGAGTGAGTTGAGAGTTGCTTTTAGCTTCTGCTAGTCTATTGATTATCCTTTCTCTGTATAGGATGAAAAGATAAGGATATAGTGGGTCTCCTTGGCGTATACCTCTCTGAGGTTGAATCAAACAATGAGCTTGCCCATTGACCAACACTGAAAAGGAAACTCATGACGCACAATACATCACCAACCTGATCCATGTTGATTCAAATCCTAACTTAGTTAGCACCTGTTCCAAGAAATTTCATTCTAATCAGTCATACGGCTTCGAGATGATTGTCTTCATCACCATGAAATTGGATTGCCTGTGCTTATTTGTTTGGATGTGATAGAGTATTTCATGAGCTATGAGGATGTTGTCAAAGATAAGTTTACAATCTACAAAATGTTCTTTGAGTTTCAGATACAATCTCTTTAAGAAGAGGTTGTAGCTTGTGAGTGATAATTTTAGATACAATCTTGTATAGAATAGAGCAAAGACTGATGGGTCTAAATTCTGTTATTTGCGTGGGGGGTTTGTATTGGGGATGAGACTAATGTAAGTGTAGTTCTATTCGATCTGGAAACTACCAGTAGCAAACATTTCTTGGACTTCTTCTGTAATGTGTTGACCTATTATGTTCTAGTATTTTTTAAAGAAAATCCCAGTCATTCCATCTGGTCATAGAGCATTTTCAGCTTTGATATTGAATTAAACCTCTGTTGGTGATCTATCTTTTGTCAAAGAAAAAATGTTTTGAGAAGGTGTAATTGTTTGGTGCAAATGTAGTGAAATTTGGCATATGATTTGATCTCATGGCGTCCATATATGTGGTATGTGTTCTAGGAAATAACTTGAAACAATCCATATTTCCAAAAGCTATGTCCAACCTGATCTTAACTCAACAGTTATTTCTATGTCTCATCCAAGGGTAAAAAGAACATGAGCTCGAGGATTCTTGCATTTCACATTCTTTTATTAAATTTCTCATATTTTGGAATGATCTTTTTGAGTGAGATGGTCTTCGTAGTTTCTCTCCATTATGAAGAATGCCATTAATATCTCCAATAAGGAGCCAAGCTGAAGTTCTAAAATTATTGATCATACTGACTTGATTCCAAAACTTGCATTCTGAGATGTTGTATTGGATGTCTATCTATAAAGAAAACATCGGCTTTATGCATACATATTCTTATTGTGGTATCAATAATATTAGTGTTTACCGGGTGAACCACTAAGTCATCTGTATGTTTCCAAAACAATCCTAAACCTCCACTTAAACCGATTGGGTCATAAAAAGTATTAGTCTAAATTTTTATATTGATACTTATTTTTGCCAAAAGCCAAAATACGACATAAACCTCCAGATTTTCTCACCAAAATACAACTTTGGATTCAAATTGAAGATCTTCTGTTACATTATGCATCAGCTATGTCGGTCCGACAAATCCCTCTCTCTCTTGGCGAGGTAATTGAAGTGGACATTCAACCTCTATCTTTATCTAGAACTGGTTTGATTAGGGTTCGTGTGGAAATTGATGCTTTTGAGAGACTCAAATTCTTCAAGAACGTTCGGTTTCAAAACAGAGATAGAGTTCATGTCTATTTTAAAAATGAGTCTGTAAGCTAACTTCTGTCTTAATTGCCAAAAATTAACTTATGACACCACGGCTTGTACTTATGTGCCTCAACCTTCGGATTTTCTGTTTCCGTCTTTGACAACTAACTTTGATAATGATGATTCTTCTGCTGACTTTTCTTACACGGAACTATCTTCACCGGAACTTGAAGCCATTCCTCTGGAAATGATTCTGCAAACAACAACGGGCACAACTAGAGTGATTGATCATAGGTTTGTAGGTCTTAACACTGATGTGGAGGCTAATCGAGATGCAGACAACACCAACGGTGGATTAGGGAATTTTAAGACAACTTTGGCGACCAATGCAACTCAACAAGATGTTCAAGTGATGATCAACCAAGAATCCAAACGCAAGCGTTATCCCGATCATTTTGAAGGTGATCCATCGAACAAAGCTCCTCGCACGTTTTGACATCCTCACTTGGTCACTATGCTTTTGATGCATGTTGATGGTTTTACTTCTACTTTTGGTCCCAAATAGTTGATTGGCTTAAGTTAGGTGTATTCCTTTTCGTTGTAACTTATGTAATCAACTTGGAACATTTTAATCTGATTCACTTTTCAAAAAAAAAAAAGGTCTTCACTTGCTTAGTCGAAAGATCCAAATCTATAATTTACAATTAGGATTTGGATAGGAAACAATAGAAAGAAAAATAAAGCTCGTGACACCTGCAACCAACAAAAGAAAAACTTGCATTTGCAGGCCCCTCCAAATCTCGAAGACAGAGAGAGCTTTTAGCATTCTGACAAAACTGTCTCTTTCTTCCTCCCATGCCTAAACGACAAACTCTACACATTCCCCGAGACATGTCCCTCTCTCTTTGAGATTCCCTACTATTCTTCTTCCTTCCTTCCTCTAGAAGCCACATTATGCATCTTTTCTCACTATGGCTTCCCTCACTCCCGGAGTTCTCTCCAATCTTGTTCACACCACCGCCGGAAACTCTGTTTCTTCGCCGCTGTTATCATCCTCTCACCGTTCCCCGCTTCTCCAGGTCATCGAGATCGTTCCGTGTCTTTCCGACGACCAATGGTGTAGCGAACAATTCTTCGTCAAAGTCTCTGACTCTCTCCACGCCGCTTACGTCGCTGTTTCCGCCGGAGATGATGCTGATCTGATACGCTCCGACAAAATCCAGTTAGGTCAGTTTGTTTACATCTGCGGTGGTTTACACGTCGAGAAAGGATGTCCTGTTCCTGTGATCCATGGTTTGAAGCCAGTCCCAAATCGACGGATGTGCATTGGAAACCCTAGCGATCTTGTTTCTAGCGATTTGCTGCTTCCTTTTACTCAGCTCTCTTCTTCCCCAACGACGAGGAAGAAGAAGTATCAGCTCATTGATACAAGGAGATTGAGCTTGGATTCTTCGAGAAGGATTTGTTGGGATCATACTCCTCCGGTGACTAGTCGCCGTGACGCTGCATTGCTCCTTTCTTCCCCACGTCTCAAACCCAAATTGGTACCTCTTTCTCTTCTGTGGATCGCTCTGTTTGAGCTGTAGTATGGTTTCTTCTTATTTAAGTTGCCTATAATGGTCTGAGATTGATACATTTTAGTATACAAGTTTCTGTAGACCTTAGAAAAAAGTTTCTTCTTTTGGATAACGCAGCAATTTGATATTTGCTTCACAGATCACACACTTGCAGTTGCCAATATTTCTTGAATTCACAGAATTTGGATGTTCTCGCAGGTGTTGACTGATAAGAATCTACAAAAGAATGAGTCACCATTGAAGCAATTTAACTGCGAAACCCCTTCCTTCAGAAAGAAAAATGTGGTTAAGCCTGCATCACCTATATCCATGGCTAGTTCTTCCAAAGATGGTATCAAGTCGCCTATATTAAAGCATCTTGACTGTGAAACCCCTGCTTTAAGAAATAGAAATGTGGTCAAGCCTGCATCACCTATATCCATGGCTAAATCTCCAAAAGTTGGTAGCAAGTCGTCAGAGGCATTGGCTCCTCCTGTTACGCTTTTTAAGGTGCATTCGAATCCCAGGACTTGGTCTAATCAGAGAATCTTATGGAGTGGACTTCCAAAACCCATTCAATTACTCGGAAAGGTAACAGTGTATGGCGCAATCTTCAAGTATTAGCAACTATAAGAATTAGTATTCATGTATTTCAACCTCTGTTTGTAGGAAGTTTCATCACATTGACAAGTAACAGTTTCGACTGCAGTAAGAGCACTGAAGGAAGCATCTGCCATGGAATCGGTTTTACTTAGTATGCAGTATGTTTTTCTCTATATATCCAACTTCATTACATGGGTCTGTTTTTTTCTCATAATTACTGGCATATATATATGACTTTGTTCCTTCAGGGCCTTTGCTGAGTTGTGTGATTCTTACAAGAAATTATCTGCGGGACAAGTAGTGCGTCGGTTCTTGGAGATTTACCACAGTACAGAGAATACACGCAAAGCAATTCATCTGTTGCTGACTCAGAATGGAAACAATGGCTCATGTGGAATAGCAGCTGATAAAAATGCAGTATCTTGGGTTCAAACTGCAGTAGTGACCGGTTTTCCTCAATTCAACTTATTCAAAACGCCTGGAAGGCAAGACGATGTTGCTGATCATCACTACGTTGTTATACAAAACTCATCTGACAAACTGAATCCCAAGGAGACAACAAGTCCAAGAAACACAGCTTCCAAGGGCGTAAAATTGCCTTCAGCGAAGCATGGTTTTGTTTCAGACCTAAGTTTCTTAGAAAGTAGAAGTAGGTTGATGGAGTCAGCAAGTTTGGTTGAGGAGCTAGTCCGAGTTTTGAGCCAATGGTTCTTGAAATACTTAGAGAACTTCCTGAGCAAAGGGTCCATCCTGGTGAAGAATAAAGAAGAAAATGGAAAAGAGTCTCTCGTAGTCCATCTAAAAGTTGTAAACTGTTGGCTCAATGATGTGATCTCAAACAGATCGGAAACCAGTGAGAAAGTGGAAGATTTAAGAAAGAAGCAGCAATTTCTACTTGGGCATATTGAATCTACCTTTGGAGAAAACTAAGTTGTAACATAGGCCTTCTAGGAATCGTAATTCAGAGAACAATAACTCTCCATAATGAGAAAACTTACAATTTGATGAGTAATATTGACAATTCCTCCAAATTTTTAGAAACAAAGACATTGAACGAAAAAAAAGCTCGTCATTTACGCATTCCGATATGATAATGATGTTCCTCTTCTTCATCCTTGTCGTCCGAGCTAGAACTGAAAAAAGGCTTTGCTTCATTAGCGGTCGTGGCCCTACCTTCAACAGAATTTCGATTATTATCTACGTTGTGTCTGTTAGCTGCTGAGTATTGTTGGACCACAAGAACAGAAGCTTGCATTGTAAAGTTCGATGAAGCTAACATATCGCCGATAGTCCCTAAATCTGGAGTACTACTCCAATCAGTCAATCCTGCAATCACAGGTGATTCCACTTTATACCCTCTTCCCACAATGTAAAGATCGTAAGAAATGTTATCTTCCAATTCTCTAATTGCTGCAATCGTTTCTTGGCCATCGTTAACCACTTTCTCTATGTAAGTCACCGAAGAATGATCCATAGTCTTGAAGTTAAACTCGTAGATGCACTCATCGTCAACTTGTGTCTCCTTCTCATATTGAACCGCAGAACTTCCTGCTGAGACTAAAGCTTCCCGGCTTGGGACGAATCTCAGAACTGTGAGTTTAATCATTGGTTGTCCCACCATCCTCCAAGCGTAAGCCAAAGCCTCTCGGTCGTCCCGACCTCCAACAAATATCATTGCAATTTCTTTCTTTGTGTTTTCTCCTCGAAATGAAGAAGATTCTGACCGGGAAATTGTCATGCCACGGTCAACCAAAATCCCGACTGAACAAGGTGCACAACTCAAAACGTTTTGGTTGATTTCAGCGTGTGCAGCGTTTCCTTCACCTAACCGACCGTCAGACGTCAAACTTTTATGGTAGGGCAATAAAATGAAACTGACTCGTTTATCCTCAGCCAACGAACAAATATCTTCGTGCATTGTAGCATAAGGTGACACCGCAGTGATGGTTTGAACCATAACACCGTTGTTATCCACTTCCAATGCCTCGAAAGTCTCAGCGATCTGCTCAGATTCAGCTCTGACTCTGTCCGAAAAATTAGCTTTGGGTTTGGCCTCGTCGTTCATAATGAGCACTGAAGCCGTGGTGCGACCTGTTAGCTCGACAAGGTGGATGGCAAAGACGCTTAGAGGCGATACTTTGGTCGCGTTAGAGATTTGTAATAGATTGGTAATGCCGGAGACATTAGGGAAGACATGAACGCCGGTTAATACACGAAGCTCTGATTCTCCTTTGTGTTTTTGAAGGGTTCGGTTTTTATAGAAAACCAATTTCTTTTTTGGTTTGTAAGTAAAGGTTAAAACTGGCTGCGTCACCATTGCCATCACTAGGAACGCCAACGTCATATGAGTGTACATAATTACGTCCAATGCCTGCGTTAGAACAAAAAAAAATACAAATTAACATTGTTACGTCCGAATGACAATAACATTGTCATCAGAATATGACAACATAACATAGAATTTAATGTAACGTACCTTGATGTCACGTCCTGCATTGAGTACGACTAATGCCAAAGTTCCCTTTGTGTTCATAAGTGCACCAATGGCGAAACCATCACGCAAAGGCATATGCAAGAAGATTGAGCAAATAACAGTCGTCAAAATCTTCACAAGAACCGTCCCAGAAATCACAAAGGCCATCACTCCAACGCTCGTGAACTTAAACATGAAACTAATATCGGCTCTTGAACCACAGATGACGTAGAAAAGAGGCATTAGTATTCCGGAAAGAAAATCGTGAAGCTTCTCTTCGATCATGCTTCGAATGATGTGGTCGTGAGGAACGGAGAGACCGAACAAGAAAGCTCCAGTGATGGAGTGAACCCCACAAGCGTCAGTGATTAAGCTGCAGAAAACAACTCCGGCGAGAGTGAACCAGACATGAGTGTCTCCGACGTGGCCTCCTTTAACGGTGTTCGCAAAAGCCCAAGACATTCCAGGATGGAGAACAAAGTAGCACAAACATACAAAAACTACGGTTGATATTAATGCGTATGGCATCATCTCGTTGGGTTCACCTGATTTGCTAAAACCTGCTAATCCAAAAACAAGGAGAATCCAAGTGCATAAATCTGAAATAATGGATGCACACATAGCAGTACGTCCCATATCGGAACGCAAGAGCTTAAGATCCGCAAGAATCCTTGCAAGATCGGGGAAATTCGTACAGGCACAAGCAACCGACCAGAAGAGACAACCTGCGGGGATTTTGTCGGGATCTCCGTTACCAGGAAGGTAGTAAAAGCCAGCACTGATTGGTAAACTCACAAGAAGGCCAACGATGGCAATGATCACTGGTTTGCGATCTTTGAATTTGATCATCCTCAAGTCCATACCGAGACCGAGGAGGAAAATGTTGTAAACGAGAGCTAAGTTTGCGAATGTCTCGAGAACCATTGTGAATCTATAAGGGAACACGTATTTTTGAATATATTCCTTTTTTCCTAGCACACTCGGGCTAAACACTAATCCGCACTGCAAACAAATTATAATGTATAGGCAAAAATAAAACAAAATAATCATTAGACTATTTTCTTATTTTCTTACTAAAAATACGTACGAGATTAATTTGTATGAGAAAAATTAGAAGAAGAAAAAATCTTATAAACAACGGGTTTTGAGGCAAAAAAAAAAACATTTCATCTAGTATTTTTTTTTGTAATTTTATACAGTGCAAATCAATCATACAAAATTTAATATAATTGTAACACTTGAGGTTATTTTCGATTATAAGATTGACGTATAACTTTTGAGATGGAAACTAAAGTTGTAAAAAACTCTAAATAATATGTAAAAAAGTTTTCGGAAACACAAAAGTACAAAAACAGATTTTTTCGTTAAAAAAATGGAGGTTTTGGTTTTTCTGCTAAACATTTTCCTTTTCAGAAAAACAGTCAAAGCAAACTTTACATCTATAATGTGACATTATAAAACGCAAAGAAAGCAAAGTTTATTTTGAATGTTAAAATAGTTGAAAAGATAGAAAACTCACAAGGACTTGAGCGACGAAAGGAGGAAGTTTAAGAGGACGAAGAAAAGTATGGAAGAAGCGGTAGGTAAGATTAGCGACAAATATTTGCGTAACGAAGAAAGGCATAGCGACCGCGAGGGTGCTTCCACTTTCCCAACCCTTATGATCTCCTATTCTCTTCATATCCGTATGGTTATAACATATGATAGTCCCGTACCGAGACCAACTTATTTCATTGAATGCAGGTCCTTCTGCAGGACTAGGATCTTCTGGGACACCGGCCATGGCCATTTCCTTGGGAAATTTTTTATTGATCCTTTCGATCTTGTTTAAATTTCCCAAGGTTTTGGCCTTCTCCCTCTCCCTACGCACAATGTTGTGAATTCTTCATAATGTTGTTTTCGTTTTATTGCATTAATAGGTGAGACTTGTTATCTGTTTTCTTCTTCTTTTCTTGTCATTGCTAATTATAGATTCTTTATGTTTTGATGTCAAAGAAGAGACTACTAGTCATTTTGGCTGTTTTTTTTGGAATGAAATTAGTCAAATTTTGTTATTTTTCTGTTTTTGGATTGTTATATTATGGTTGTTTTTTATAGGATTAAATTATGATGTTGTCCGTGTTATTAAATAAAGCAATTAAGTACATGAATATCAGTTTTCTCGTCATATATTATTAGTTGATGGTATATGATTTCATGAGATATTTTTTAAATTTTGAATTATGAAAAAGGGTAAAACACAGGGTTGCACATGTAATCATTATGTTGTTGGATCGAGAAATTAGGAAAATTAGACAGATAATGATGACTAATTAAAAACTTTAGACCATAGATATATACTATATTTTGAAACCTCCAATATCTCTCCCGGCGATTTTCCACCGGAGATTTTCTCACAACGGATCTTCCCGTTGTCCCTCCCTCTGTTCCCTTAATTTCTTCTCGCAGCCGAGTAACTATTCACAAAATCTCTAATTATCACATCATTCCCACCATTAAACTCTTAAAACGGGAGAGATAATCCATTTGCTAACCCTCGATACCGATCAAATCACAAAGCTCAAACCTTGTCACTACGGAACACCTCAGTAGCTATACCTGAAATCAGGAGGAAATCAACAAGGAACACAACGGAACTCATAAGGTCGAGCCTCATGGAGCAAAGTGTGATAGACGAGCTGAGCTCAATGGCGATTACGGATGATACAGCCATTGAACTGCCAGCTTCGAGGAGTTACCGGAACACGGCGAACGACAAGCTAACACTGATAGGTAAACTGCTAAACCCGGAATCACAGAACATAGCTAGATTGATCTTAGGTATGCCTAGGATATGGCGCTTGCAAAATAGAATCAATGGTACGGTGTTAGGGAAAGATACTTTTCAATNATACTTTTCAATTTCGCTTCCAATTGGAACAAGATATGGAGGAAATTCTCCAATATAGGCTCTGAAATTTCGATCATTGGGGATTTACTATAGCTAGGCTGGATCACGAATTCAAAGAGGAAGAACTCACAAAAGTTCCCCTCTGGATCCAAATATCTGACATCCCGGTCAAATATTTCTCTCCTGACACCTTCAAAGGCATAGCAAATACGATAGGTGAGGTCCTCGAAATGGACCTGGATCCTAACAAGATCCACCTGCAAGCGTATGTTAGGATTAAAATCCTTTTTGACACCAATCACCCAATTAGAGAGTACAGAAACATCAGAATGCCATCAGGGGAAATGATAAAAGCTAAGGTGGACTTCGAAAGAGTGAGGAACACTTGCAAAATTTGCAGAAGGCTCACCCACAGTGAAGACTTATGTCTCCTACAAAACCCGAAGAATCAGACAGACAACATGGAGGAGACAACAAGTACAAGCATCAGGGAAGAAGGGAATACCAACATGGAGGAACACTCTAACCATTGCAGAAAGGAACAAAAAAGATCCCAGATGGAGAATACGCCTCACGGTAACTCAACACTGGAAGTGATTCCCCACCAAACTCAGGCGTATTACCTAAACAAGGTAATAAGAAGTGACAGAGAAGTGGAAAAAGGAACAAAGGAAGAACATATAGCCTCAAGCTCAAGTCTCAAAAGAACACTAACAACTGAAGACATACCAATGGATAAACAAGAGAGGACGCTCAAAGAAACCCAAAATAGGAACCTAGAAATAGAAGTAATGGAAACCACTCACGAACCCAGATAAAACCATAATACTGATAGGAGAACATGGAAATGAATCATCATCCACTACGCAACCAAAAAGAAACAAAAACTCTCACCCAAGCCAAACATAGCCTCATCCAAAACTGAACCTCACGAACAACAAGGTATGGTGGCTGTCCTGAAGCCACCCAATTCCTCATGAGTATTCAAAGTTGGAACTGTCAAGGAGTGAGGAGCACCTTGACAGTTCGACGCCTTAAGGAATAGAGGAAAAACCAATTCCCGGACATCATGTTCCTCATTGAAACGAAGAATGCGAAGCAGCATATAGAAGACATCAAGGACTGTACTGACTATGACTATCTTTTCACTGTGGAACCACAAGGACTCAGCGGAGGTCTGGCCCTTTTCTGGAAGGAGCACACTAAACTGACAGTCAAGGCAAGTTGTAAGAACTACATTGACACAACCATATATGTAGGCAATAATATAGCTGAAATAACCTTTGTCTATGGCAACCCGGTAACCCACCTGAGGCCTGAGTTATGGAAGGAATTGGAAGATATAGGGGGTAAAAAGAGCAATCCATGGTTCCTAATTGGAGATTTCAATGAAATTTACTCCAATAAAAATAAAAAAGGGGGTAACATAAGACCTGAAAGCTCTTTCCAGGCATTTAGATCCTTTATAAGGAATAGTGGGCTACAGGAAATAAGCAGCACAGGACCGTATTTCTCATGGATGGGGAACAAGAGAAATTCATGGGTCCAATGCAGACTTGATCGCAGCTATGGCAATATAGAGTGGAATCTGAAATTCCCTAGGACAACGACAGCATATCTATCATTGATGGGATCAGATCACAGACCTCTCCTCACTACAATCATGTTAGATAACTCCAAGTTTATGTCACGGTTTTGCTTTGATAAACGTTGGCCAAAGATTAAAGGCTTCATGAACCTGATTAAGGAAGCATGGGCTAAAGAAACACATGGTCAAGGGCAGAACATCATGGATAGCATAGCGAACTGTAGGAAGGCTATATCCAGATGGAAGAAAGAATACCAAAGAAACAAAAAAGATAAAGAGAACAGACTAAGGGATCAGCTGGAAAAGGAGTCTACGAAACTATTCCCGAACTACAATGCATTAGTGCAAAGTAAGGCAGATCTGACAAACCTCATATTAGAGGAAGAGCAATTTTGGAAACAGAAAGGGAAGGAGAGATGGCTAACACAAGGAGACCAAAATACAAAATTCTTCCACAAGTATGTTAGCTACAAACGCATTAAGAACAAGATTCTGTGTCTCAAAGATAAGAATGGAATTCTAAACTGGATGGAGGGCTCAAAAGGTAACATTGCTGCAGACTTCTTCACAGAACTGTTCACTACCTCGAAGCCAACTGGAATCATACGAGCACTCAGTAATCTGGAACCCAAAGTTACAGACCCCATGAATAGAGACCTATTGAAACCAGTCACTACAACAGAAGTTAAAGAATCAGTATTCAACATAAGAGGGGACAGTGCCCCCGGACCTGATGGCATGACTGCACACTTTTATCAAGAATACAGGAACATTGTAGGGGAAAGAGTCATAGCTGAAGTTCAAGAAGCCTTCCAAACTAAAACCCTCCCAGTAGAATGGAATTATACACACATCGCGCTCATCTCAAAATGTCAAGGGCCAACAGATGTGAAAGACTTCCGCCCAATCAGTCTCTGTTCTGTTATCTACAAGATAATATCCAAGATAATGGCCAAAAGACTACAAAACATTTTGCCTCAAGTGGTAACAGAGTACCAAGGAGCCTTCACGCAAGGAAGACTGATCACAAATAACGTCATAATGGCACATGAAACCTTACACCACATACACGCAGACAGAGAGGCTCAGAAAAGCTACATGGCCATCAAAATGGACTTGTCTAAGGCTTATGACAGACTAGAATGGGACTACTTGGAGGCTATTTTGGGCAAATTGGGGTTCCATCATGATTGGATCACCATGGTTATGCAATGCGTGACCACAGTAACATACTCAGTCCTCATCAATGGGACACCATACGGATACATAGCACCAGAGAGAGGGCTCAGACAAGGAGACCCACTATCTCCTTTTCTATTTGTTTTGGCTACGGAAGGTTTATCTCACATAATGCAGCAAGCAATGCTAGAAAACAGACTAAGAGGGATATCCTTTAATGGAAATGGTCCTACAGTACAACATCTCCTCTACGCTGACGACAGCCTTTTTGTATGCAAAGCAACAACGCAGGAGGTCAGGGAGCTAAAGAATTGCCTAAACCTCTATGAAACCATCTCTGGCCAAAGTATAAACTATGGGAAATCCTCCATAGCTTTTGGGAAAGGGATCGATGAAAACAGACAGGAAACTCTCAAGAATATGTTGGGAATACAAACNACCTTTTTGTATGCAAAGCAACAACGCAGGAGGTCAGGGAGCTAAAGAATTGCCTAAACCTCTATGAAACCATCTCTGGCCAAAGTATAAACTATGGGAAATCCTCCATAGCTTTTGGGAAAGGGATCGATGAAAACAGACAGGAAACTCTCAAGAATATGTTGGGAATACAAACAACACATGGGATTGGGAAATACCTAGGACTCCTAGAGTGTTTTAAAGGATCCAAAAAGAGGATATTCGACTACATTTTGGAAAAACTGCAAGAGTGTACGGACAACTGGCATGCCAAAACGTTGTCATTAGGCGGAAAAGAAATTCTCATCAAGTCGGTGGCTATGGCCTTCCCAGTGTATGCTATGTCCTGCTTCAAATTACCAAAAAAGCAATGTCAGAGAATCACGAGTGCAATCATACAATACTGGTGGCGTTCAGCAAAAGAGAGAAAGAAGATAGCGTGGGTATCGTGGCAGAATATGTGCAAAAACAAAAAGAATAGAGGATTGGGATTCAAAGAGTTAGACAACTTCAACAGAGCCCTCCTGGCCAAGCAAGCATGGAAGCTAACAAGGAATCCGGAATCGTTATTGTCCAGAGTAATGAAAGCTAAGTACTTCCCCAAAACAGATTTTCTCAACAGCAGAGATCACAGCAGAGCATCATATGCTTGGAAGAGTATAGGGCAGGGAAAGGAACTACTCAAAAAGGGACTAGTCAGACAAATAGGCAATGGTAGGGATACTTTTATCTGGACAACAAATTGGATTATGAGCCCTCAGCCTCGTCCACCACTAAGCAAAGAGTCGAGATTTAATGTCAACCTCAAGGCTGAGGATCTGATCACTGAAGGCAGATGGAATAGAGAGAAGATTGAGGATACATTCCTCATAGGGGATGCGATGCTAATAATGGAAAACCCACCAAACATAAGCCAGAATGATTCCTGGTACTAGGGCTACTCACAGTCAGGAGAATACTCAGTTAAAAGCGGGTACCAAGTATCTATGTCCACATCTGCAGCAAGCTATGATGATGCTCTAAACAACATAACAAACCATTTAAAGAGTAAAATGTGGAATCTGGACACCCCGCAAAAAATAGCAATGTTCGTGTGGCAGGCCTTGTCTGGAGCTTTAGCAGTATATGACAGACTAAGCTCAAGGATCAGGTCAGTAAGCAAGGTGTGCCACATATGTGGACATTCGGAGGAAACCATCAACCATTGCCTCTTCCACTGCACCACAGCCAGACAAATATGGGCACTAAGCAACTTCCCTCACCCGCCAAATGGATTCTCTACCTCATCCCTTGAATGAAATTTTGACTATTTATATCGCCTAACTAAATCAGACAACAACCTGTCAAGTATAAGTAAAGCATTCCCCTGGATAGTCTGGAATATATGGAAGACAAGGAATGCTATTACTATTCAAGGAAATCAAGTCAACCTTAGGAACATTGCACAAGAATCCCTGATGGAAGCAGCAACATGGTCTCACATATCTAGAATGAAAAATCAGGAAGGACAAAAAGGATTTTATAGAAACGCAAGACTGGACAGAGAGGTCCAGCCAGATACCTTATACAGAGTGATTTGGCAGTAGCTAGGAACAACACTAGTGAGCTACATGGCTGTGCCTTTATCATCCACAAAAGGGACCATCCAAACTATATACATGGAAGACATGTCCTCACTGAAGGATCCAACTGGATACAGTTAGTCTTGGCAGGGATTAAATGGTCAATCCAAGTTATTCAGGAGCTTAGACTACACGACGTAACAGTGAAAATTGACAGCAGTGTTGTGTCCAAAATCATCACAGAACCATCCAAATGGCCAAAATTTCAAGCTTGGTCTCAGGAAATCAGGAGTTCACTATCACAACTGCAAGGATACCAAATTAAGCTCATTCATCCTCAATCAAACAAAAGAGCAAGATTGATAGCTAGAAGCGTTGTTCAGGAAGGAAGATACATGGACTACATAGCAAGAGGCATCCCACAATGGACGGAGACGGTGCTACAAGGTTAGTTAGATCAGTATCAAGGCCAGTTCGAATTCAGGAAAACGCAGGAAGCTAGAAGGCAGATTTGTCGCTTTATAATTGTCTGTTTATAATTGTCTTTTCGACAACTGAAGAAGAGTG
>OVBA01006572.1:0-16637 GCA_900406435.1 Lepidium aucheri
GCATTGAGAACTGCTATAGGTGTTTGTGAAATCTAATGGTCACAATCGAGTATGTAAAGTGTGGACATGTACAGGCTTTAAATTTTGTTGTGTAGCATACTTCAAACGAGTTGATGGTATATAATTTGTTTTGCACATTGTGGAAAACAGCTGCCTGTCATGCCGTTCTGTGTAGATTGTGTACAAAGGAATGTGTTGCTGTAGAACAGGAGGTCAAAGAGCTGTGGAGAGTATTTGTATCAGCTGATTGAGAAGTCAAGTGATATCTCTGATACAACACTGTGTCGTAACATGGCACAGTGACTTTGAGACAAACATTGAATATTGAGAACTCAAGTGATATTCATGTTTTCTCTATTGAACAATGAGCATAAGCAAAAGCATAAGCAATGATTTGTTCTCCATGTGTGCTTCATGATGTGTGTACTACAAAAAAAGGGTTATTATGGGTACACATAGCTTGGTGTCTCTCCAAAGGAAATTCCAGCTGCCTGTTATACTGTGATATGAACAGAGTGCTACAAAATACGCAGGATAAATATACGCCTCATGAAAGACTAGCCACAGGAGCCTACCGTTTATATGCTGTAAACTTGTGTCACTTGCTGTGTGGTGATCTCTTCTGTAAGTCGTGATTCTGTCTGCTCGTTGCCCAATTCGCTGTGAGGATTCCCACAGGTTTATATTAATGTGATTAAACTAAAAGTTAAATTCATGTATTAATTTGGTTTGTGTTCACATGTTTTGATACTGGCTTGGGTCACTCACATTATTCTGAATCTTTGAGTCATCTGATCTTCTGTGTGGGCTACACGAGTGTGTACTATATATGTTTGCTTGTTTAGTGTCTCCTATCACAAACAGATTGCCTTAGTCTCAACTCATTATGCCATCTTAAAGTTTTTTGGACAAAGAGAGTACTTAGGGATTCTCGTCCACTTCGGTTAGAGTTGATTGTTCTGTCTGTGTATGCATGTATGATTTTAACTCAGTTGTGATATCAAACAGGGGAGAAGAGTCTGACACATAATCTGATGCCCGATCATGGGGGAGCTTAGAAGCTTAGCTTAGCTACTTTATTTCTATCAACATGTACCTTGTGCAGTGTTTGTTTGTGCTTTGTTTTGAACAGGTACAATGAGGTGTTTGATTATCAAACTGAGCTAAAAAGGGGGAGATTGGAGATGTTTGAATTCGCATGCTGATAGAATCAACACATCAGGAATCAATGAGCTAAAAAGTCCACACAAAAAAGATGTCTTTGATCATCACTCTCAGATAAAATGGGGGAGATTGAAAGTGTTTGAATTGATCAGAGAATTGATCAGACAACTCAGTGATAAGATCAGTACAAANGGTTGTTTTTACCTCAGGTGTTTGATCTTTACTTTGAGATAAAAAGGGGGAGATTGAAAGTGTTCGAATCGACCAGACAAGTTGAACAACAGATCTCTGAAGATTGATCAGACAAGCTGAGGAACATATCTTTGATGATTGATCAGATAAGCTGAGGAACATATTTCTGAGGATTGATCAGATAACTTGAGGAACAGATTCTGAAGATTGATCAAACAACTTGACGACCATATCACAGAAGACTGATCATGTATTAAATGTAAGATTGAAGATGTGTAGATTCCAAGTCAAAGACAAGGAAGGAAAGAAGACTAAGTTTAAGGATGAGCTGGAACGAAGACTTGCTGATCAAGATGAATGAAGACAGAGAGTTGTTATCAGAGAAACAACATATCGTTGTCGAGCAGAAATGGAAACTTGACATATCATGTGAGTTTCCATTTTAGAGAGATTTGGGGTAATTCTAGGGTTGTTGCACGCCTTATAAAAGGGCTAGGAGGGTTGGCGTGGCCACTTAACACTCTAGAGATATTGGGGGAGTTTGTGTTTAAGGTTTAGAGAGAGAAAACTCTTGAGAGCCATTGTTGGAGTTTGAGTGTTGTATCGTTTTGTGTTGGTGAGAATTGTAACCAGTAGGTGTAAGACTTTTGAAGAAAAGTTTACATTAATACAACGAGTTGAAGCGTTGGATCGGCGTTTTCTGATCAGAATTTGTGTGTGTCTTAGTCTCTATACTTTTTCAAAACTCCCACGGTTAGATAACCATTGAAGAAGAGAAACAATCACAACAAGACTACCTTTTGTTGAAACCAGAAGCGATTGAAACCTACAACTTCTTGAAGATCTACGAGATACAAAAGGAAAAAAGATAAAGACGAAGATGACCAAAGAACCTTTGTCGCAGAGGCGAAGTTAAACTCATGCGTTTGAGCCAAACAAGCCTCCCATTTCCTGTGACAGAAATCTTGAAGGTAATAGCTCCAACGTTATCTCTGCACTCTCTCCGTTATCACGATCAAAAAGAGTTGAGTATAGAAGAAGGAGAAGACTTATTGCAGAGAAAGAAATCGAAGAAGAGAAAGATTGTTTTGATGTTTTTCTCTGTTTTTTTCAGAAAAAAACTCTGCCACGTCTCTTCTATCTCCTCTGTCTATATAGACCTTCACACTTTGTTCTGTTCTTATTCTTTTGATCAACGGATTCATTTATTAACTGAATCTTATTCTTCTGAAAGAATTTGTTGTAAACTTATCCTTTTATATTGATATAAACGTATACAAGAGTTTTAATATACGTTTTTTTATTTATCAAATTTGATAATCATCTCCAACACCTTTTACATAGAAACGTTTTTGATACACAAACCTAACAACCTCGTCTTCAAATTAACTACATGTATGTTTGGTGTCGGAGACTTGAATGCTCCTTAAGGATACAGTTATTAGCAGCCAACTAACAACTGTATGTTTCCATCCTTAACTATTGTATCTGTTAACTTTCATTCTAATTAATGCTAGAAGACCCTTTAGAAACAAGAGAAATATAGAGAAGGGTCAAGACCTAAAATCCTGAAAATTAAATATTACATTTATACATGGAAGTGCAAAACATCACCAGGGAAGAAGTACATGTACCATTACACCACCATCCTTTGATATCTTTTACTCACTTTGATCATACTTCCGGTATGGGGTGTTATTTTAAAATAGATCGGTACATTTACGGAGTCTATCGTTGCAATGAGCTTGGTTGTGATAATGTTGTGTTTCACAAAGAGTGTGCCATACCTTTACCAACTATCAATCACTCTTCCCATCCAGACCATTCTCTTCACCTGTTGTGTTATTTGGAAGAATCTTGTTGTAGTCAATGTGCCGGTATGTTTGAGTTTGGTTATTACTACCTAATATGTGATTACAAGTTGGATTTGCGTTGTGCGAGGATTCCAAACCTTATTCTTTCTGAAAATTCCTACTTACACACACATCCACTCAGATGGGATGACTATGCCTACAAATGTCATCAGTGTAAACTTCTTTTCTTTGATATGAATATCAAGCACGTTAACCACACTTCCCACCCCGAACACCCACTCAAGTTACTAAAATATGAAGCAGCACCAGTTTACGCTGACAAGAAGTGTCTTCTTTGGGCAAAAGAGTTTTGTGATTTTCCAAAACAACTTTACCATTGTGATGTTTGTAACTTCAGCATATGCAGAGGGTGCACAAGAAACCAACCACCCTTGCATGTTCAAGCCTGACGACCCATTGCCATCAACTTTGCCTTTTTCCAAGACTCATTACTTTCACTTGCAATGCTTGTGGGACTCAAGGTGATTGAAGCCCTTACTTTTGTCATCAATGCAATTTCATGATTCATCGAGAGTGCATTGATCTTCCTTGCCTCACAAACATCAGTCGCCATGATCACTGTCTTTCTTACACTCAGCATGTTGGACATGATGAAGAGAGAAGATGCGGAGTTTGCCGTCAAAAAGTAGATGGGTTCTTTGGGGCTTATGCTTGTACCAAATGTTCTAACTATGTTGTTCATTCAAGATGCACAACACGAAAAGATGTATGGGACATGGTGGAACTGGAAGAGACGCACGATGATCCCGATGAATCAATTTGAGGATATTGATGGTAGAAACACAATTAAACATTTTAGCCATGATCATAACCCACGGCTCCAAAATGATGAGATGATGATTCTACCTGAAAGCATACTTTGCGTAGCATGTGTCTTCCAGATTTGTTTAGAACCGCTCTACCAGTTGTAAGCAGTGTGATTTCATTCTCCACCAAAAATGTGCTAATCTTTCTCGGAAGAAACGTCATGTGTCTGACAAAAAACCTTTCACGCTACAAGCAGATTCTCTCCATGAAACTTTCACGTGTTTTCTTTGTTATCAAAGGTCCACCGGTTTCAGGTACAAATCTTATCACGATAAGGTTCTAGATGTGCGATGTGGTTCAGTTTCAGAATCATTGGAGCATGGAAGCCATCGACATCGTTTATATTACAATTGTTTTCGTAGTTACACTGCAAAGGCGTCCAAGTTCTGTGATAGATGTTCCTGGCGTGCAGTCTTTAGTTGTGATAATTATGACTTTTCCTTGGACTTCAAGTGCGCAATATTACCAGAAAAGGTGATGAGGCTGAGGTATGATGATCATCCTCTATGCTTGTCTTATGGTGAAAGTAGTGTGAATGGCGACTATTGGTGTGAATCATGTGAAACTAAAGTGAATCCGAGGAAATGATTTCATACATGCAATGATTGTGGTGTCATATTGCATATTTCCTGCGTTATGGGAGACTTGTCATATGTTAAGCCTGGAACATGCTTAAAAATAAGATCTGCTGAAGTGGTGGTACCCAACACCTTTGTATGTAGACCACTTTGCTCGATGTGTAACTCTCGATGCAAGCTGTCTTCCATTATTCTGGTTTCTGATTCCGGAGATGTTGTATACGTTTGTTCTTTTACATGTTTCTCGTCTTTCTTAAATCCAGGACCAGATGTTTTTTCCAATATTTCTAACGACATTCACCAACTCATAAAAGCAAAATACATTGTATCATTTATTCTTAGCAATTGTTAAGGCTCAGATTGCTAGCATTAAGCCATATAATTCTGAAAACAAGGAAGAAATTTAATCCATAGGAAATAGAGGAATGTATATGTTGACTGCTTGGCACACAAGGAAGAAATTTATCCACGTTAGGGTTTTCTGATCATAAAAAACAATTGAGGGTTTCTTGAAAATCTCTTTCTTCATTTTGAATTGACAAATACATAAATACATTACGTCTCTGAGTTAAATTTTACGTAAAGAAAACATTTTTTGAAATCTAAAATCACAATATATATAAATATATGAGTCTTGTTATTAAAAAGAGGATTTGTTTAAATATGGATCACTACATTGCTAAAAACAGAAAAATAACAATTTACTTTGAATTTGTAAGATAACAGCTTCCGAGAGAAAAGGAAATCTAGCAAAAAAAGTCAAAGTAGGAGGGCATAATGGTTAATTTCTAAGTGTCCACTTCAGTATTTTCTATACATTAAGGGTTTAGAGATTACATTTCACAAGTTCTTCTTTAATCTCAAATTAAGGGTTTTATGAGGATCAGAGAAATCATGTTTTCAGTTGAAAATCATTACTCGGAACCAGAACCCAAAAAGCAGAAGATCAACGAGTCCTCGTCATTGTTACTCTCTTCTTGTATCTGTGATCACTTCTTATACGGTGTTTACGGAATGTGTATAGACTGCACATTCGAAGAAGGCTAAATCCAAGGTATCAAAATTCCCAACGAAGCGACGCTATTAACCAATAGCCTTGAAACGATCGAGAACAAGCTTCACCTTGTCCTTGACTTGGACCACACGCTTCTCCACTCTAAGAAGATTCCATTTCTATCTAAAGCCGAGAAGTATCTAATCGATGAAGCGGATTCAATAACAAGGAATGATCTATGGAGGATCGAGTCAGTAGAAGATTCCATATCATACTTGACAAAGCTACGACCTTTTCTTACCAATTTCTTAGAAGAAGCCAACGAGTTGTTCATAATGCATGTTTACACAAAGAGTACACGCAAATATGCTAATCTTATCATGGAGGTGATTGATCCGCACAAACTCTACTTTGGAGATAGAGTGATAACAAGAGATGAAAGTCCTGGTACGAAGACGCTTGATTTGGTTATGGCTAATCCAAGTAAGGTGGTGATTGTCGATGATAGGCCTAAAGTTTGGCCGGAAAACAAGTTTAACGTGGTGGAGATTAGCCAGTACAACTATTTCAAAATCAAGGGCCAAAAGTCAGTGCCTTACTCTGTAAAGAAAACAGACGAGAGTGAAAACGACGGTGCATTGGACAAGGTTTTTAAGCTACTCAAGGAGATTCATACTAGGTTCTTCGAGGTCATGGAAGATGTGTTGTCAAAGGACGTTAGGTCGTTAATACAACAAATAAAATTCCAATGTCGCACGGAATTTATAGAACGATATATCTCAAGTCGATAATAGAAATTTTTTTTTTCTTCGTCAAAAGAATTACATTGATCGATTAAATGGATACATTAAAAACTGTTGCAAAAAATCAGGACATTCATAATAGAATAACCAATGACATAATCAGACATAGGGTGCAAATGGTAACTGAAGACTAAAGAATAACCAATGGCACAATCCTGTTTTTTTGTTTTCCACTATATTGGTGACTGTACAAAGTAACCAGTAACTGATCATCTTGTTAACGGGTAGCTTGCCCAATCGGCATCACACCATCCAGTGATATGGAAAGTGTCATTGGAACGAAGAAAAATATCTTGGCGTGGACTTGACTTCAAATACCATACTATGCGCAAAGCCGCTTGTCAGTGATCCTCTCTAGGTGCCTGCATAAATTGTGCCCAGACATAGACACAAAATGCCAAATCAGGTCGTGTGTTTACTAGGTAGATTAACCGACCCAGTAATCTTCGATAGCATGTAGGATCCTCTAACAAAATAGAATCAGATAACACAAGATGATGATTTTGTTCTAGAGGAAACGTTGCAGGTTTAGCATCAGACATGCCTGTTTTAGAGATGATTTCAAGAACATATTTTCGTTGACACAAGTGCAGACATGATGCATTTTGAGCAACCTCAATACCAATAAAGTATTTGAGTGGTCCAAGATCTTTCATATAAAAGCACGTCACCAAATATTGCTTGAAATCGTGAGTTACTTGTACATCATTACCGGCAATAATTAGATCATTCAAGCTTTCTTGTGAGATGATGTGAAGCTCTTGTATCCAAAATTCAAGGTAAAACAAAATATTTAATAGAAGACATACTAGTCATTTTATCACTGCTATATTTCTCTTTACCGGCGTTCAGTATCCTCCTTATAACCCTCCATTGATGATCTGTCAAACCATTCACACCATCTTGATCTTGATCTTGATCTGATATTTTATAATTTGCTTGCACACTTTTTCCAATGTCTGGAATGTAAACAGTGTTGGCGAAAGCTTTGTTGTTGTAGCCATTCCATGAATTCTTAGGCGACCATGACCTGATTTTCCTTGGAGCCCATGACTACGTGGACACATTCCGGATACTCAACAACAACATAACAATTTTCTAAACTATGACCCGTCCTATTGCAATGGCGACACAAAACTCCTTTCTATTTCTCTTCGGGTCTGTAGCGTGACTTGGTTTGTTCAGTGAACGTTGTAAATCCAGGTCGGTCTTCAACCAAAGCATGAAGGTTATCTTCTTCATGACACACACAATACTATGCACTTCTTCAAGAGTGAGCATAGGTACGCCTCCACAAGACTAGATCGAATAAATCTAAAATTATCATCCGAACCGTACAATAACTGATGTATTTTGTCTTGTTCACAATCAGATTCATGTAAGGCTCCCATATGACATGTGCAGTTCGCACACTTGCACACTCGAAAAGGTCGAAACTTAGATACCACAGGTGACTCATCTTTCCATAGTAAGCTTCAACACTACTTCCTTTTGTTTACAACAAGCCAAATCAGCCTTCAATTGATGAATTTGTGACCCACTAATAACGGAGAATCGTTTCTTCAGATGATCCCACAAGTCTTGAGCTACATCTTGATGTGAGATTGTTGATAGAAGAGCAAGATTAATTGTCATCTTGATCTACGAGACAAGAAGGACTTGATTAGTCCACTAATCCTCCAGGTATGCAGATCCATTTGCCGGTTTCATTATAGTCCCATCTAAGAATCCAAATTTCTTTTTGGAAGCTATAATAAGCGACAACAATTCAATTTAGGATTCTCTTTGTTTTGGGTTTCATGGACTTCATCTAGACAATAGGTCTTGTCTCGGTCCAAAAAATAATGAACCGGGTTTTTTTGTTTTTCCTTTTTCTTATTTTTTGCTTAGTTACTGTGACCTATTGTATTTCCCTCCGTAAATTCTTTTTAATACAATAACCATTGTCAACAAAAAAAAAAATCTAACATTTGTTTAAATATGGATTTCGACAATAATCACGATACCACATTGCTAGCAAAAGAAAAAAAAATTAGTAACAGCATACCAGAAAAGAAAAAAAAATCTAGCCAAAAAAATCAAGAAAGTCGGTGAGATTCAGTATTTGTATTTCAATACATTTAGGGTTTATGGTTCACAATTAACAAGTTCTCCTTTAATCTCAAACTAAGGGTATTGTGTGGATCAGAGAAATCATGTCTTCAATTGAAAATCATTCCTCGGAACCAGAGATCAACGAGTCATCATTGTTACCGTCCTCTTCTAGTAGTTGTGATGACTTGAGCCCTTGTTACGAAATCTCTATAAACTGCACATCAGTGACGGAAATTACCAACGAAGAGGCTTTATAACCTATAGCCTTGAAACGATGCGGAACAAGCTTCACCTTGTCCTTGACTTGGACAACACGCTTCTCCACTCTAAGAAGATTCCATTACTGTCTAAAGCCGAGAAGTATCTAATCCACGAAGCAGATTCAATAACAAGAAAAGACCTGTGGAAGACCAATTCCATAGCATACTTGATAAAGCTACGACCTTTTCTTACCGATTTTTTAAAAGAAGCCAACAAGTTGTTCATACTGTCTGTTTACACAAAGAGTAGCCGCAGATACGCTAATCAATCGTGGAGATGATTGATCCGAACAAACTCTACTTTGGGGATAGAGTAATAACAAAACATGAAAGTCCTCATACGAAGACGCTTGGTTTGGTTTCGGCTAATCCGAATATGGTGGTGATTGTCGACGATACTCCTACAATTTGGCCGGAAAACAAGTCTAACTTAGTGGAGATTAGCCCGTACAACTATTTTAAAATCAAAGGCAAAAACTCAAAGCCTTACACTGTACAGAAGAAAGACGAGAGTGAAAACGACGGTGCATTGGCCAAGGTTTTGAAGCTACTCAAGGAGATTCATACTAGGTTCTTCAAGGTCAACGAAGATGTGTTGTCCAAGGACGTTAGTTCGTTGATACAGGAAATAAAACTCCAACGTCGCAAGGAACTTATAAAACCATATATCCAAAGTCGATAATAGAAAAAATTGTTTTGTTTAATCATTGTCTTCATCGGTAAGACAATGAAAATGCAAAGCCTTTTTGACTAAAATAAACAGAGACTTTTAAATCATATTCCAGTGAATGTGGGTATTTCACTACTCGATTAAAAGCTCAAACATACGTCACGATCAGTTGATTTAATCTCTGATACATTCTTACCAAATACAAAAACTACTTAGAAAATAACTTGTGTTTCTTCTTTTCTACGCGGCAGGATTCGGATATACTTTCGGTTTTGGTTTCACTTCGATTTCGTTCACGCTTCTTACAAAGATGGCCTCCGGTTCATACCTGTCAAAACCTCACAAACAGAGACTCAATCAAAGAAAATCCAAAACTAAATACGCAAAAATACATATAAAGCAATCGTTTACGCAAATGGTTCTGACTATGAAACGCTCATGTTTGCATTACAACATTACTAATACTTAAGTGTGCGATTTTGTGACAAAAATAAAAAGTGTGCGTTTGTGATTAATTTGTAAGATTAAGGAACAGGGCATAAAGGTCATAGAGAACTGAAAATTTGGATATTTTATTCTCTGTAAGCAGCCAATCATCAAATCAATGCCTAAATAATCCAGGGTTGCATAGGCACGCTATAGTAAAACTTCATAGGATTAGTATTGGAAAAGGTTACTTACGATTTCTCCCCCTCTTCAAACGTGTAACTTGAAGCAACAGCCAGTAGCTGACCATCTCGACTGAAAGAAAGTGCCGAAATGCTTGTTGGATACTTTGAGTACTACAAAAGGAACAAAGAGCAGATAAATTTTGTGCTACATTTACATTAAGAGGATAAGAACCAAAAGATCTTGCCCATTACTAAACCTGATATAGCCTTTTCTTGTTGTTACCATCCCAAATGTTGACAAAACCATCACAACCTCCAGTTGCAAAGGTGCCATAACTGCAATTAAATTTCTCATAGGATTAGGCGAGAAAATTGCAATACAGGGAGATTCTTCAGCATTATAATTTTCCCAATAATTTTTAAGACCAAGCATAAGTAAACATATTTTCTAGTTAAATGAAAATGTTACTCAAAAACAAATTAGTTACAGAAACTGTTTACAAAACACATAATATAAACATCCAAGCAGCTTTAAACTAGCCTTAAACCTCTGTTTCTTCTCTATTTTAGTTGAATTCAACCTTTATCATTTCAATCAGCAGGCAGGCTGAAGACCTTACATTAAACTATTATGCCGACTCCCGTATTTCGCTGGGACTTGCACTAAATAATTTGCCTACTCCCTTATCTAGTTGGGACCATCAATTTCTTGTGTTCTGTAAAAGGTAGTAAATCTATAACTACGAAACAGTTGGATTGCTTCTAAGATAAGAACTCACATTGGATGGAATGCAATGGAATTTACAGGGTAAACAATGTCCCTTCCAGCCTCTGATTTCCGATGACATTTGAAAGCATATCTGAGAAAAAGTTCAAATACGTCTGTAAGTCAAAGTCGTGAAAATGAGAAAAGAAAAGAAAAAATCACGAGGAAAAATACTTTTTAGCTTGAGCAGCCTCTGATAGATCAAAAAACTCCATTGCAACCCTTCCTTCAACAGAGCTAAGAGCATACCCTGCAAATTCAGAAATTTTTTAAGTTGTGGAAGAACACAGAGTAGAGGTATACTTTGCAGTTGGAATATTAGCAACTCTGGAATATTGCCAACAACCTTCAAAAGCAATGTCAGTCATTTAACCTGTTCCATTAGGATAACAACGCACACATCTTGTCTGATATTTCAGTGAAGACTCCCTTCTTTGCTCAGGCTGAGACATATTTCTGAGATCATAGATGTTTACATGCCTTCCTGCTGTTGCCACTACTAAACGATTTCCAACTAGAGACATAGAGTAAACTCGTTCTGGTTGCACATACGTTCCCACCTGGGTGCGCTCAGGGCCACTTGCACCTCTTGGATCCCAACATTTAACTGTTTTATCCCAAGAACCAGTGATCACTTGCCCTGTAACATTACATTGTGTCATCATTACTTTGGGACAGCAAGAAAGAACCAAAATGCTTAAATAAAAAATCTGATATCCGGATATTATTACATTACAAAAGACTAGAACCACAAAGCTCCACAACAGGCGGCCATTTTAAAGTATGTAACAAAGGAGTTATATCAGCAGAATTGCTAATCTATGAGTTATCTAGACATTAAAAGCAACAGAAGTCATCAATGTTATTGTTCAACTACCATCAAGAGCATAATATCCTTCTGTATGTACCTGCAGCATAGGAATACTCAACACATCGCACTGGTTTGTCATGTGTCCCCAAAATGTCCTCTTTGCCAACATTGAAGACAATGCTGCAGTATAACCAGAGAAAACACATTGAATTAAAGAAAAAAAAGCAAGAAATTATAGTCGGCAACTCCTAAGCAAGAAATTTAGAACATTTAAGCAGCGAATGTAAAATTAGCCTGCGTAGAAATATATTTATGCCAACCGCTGCTTCACAAGATTAAGATTAGCTTTTAGACTTTATACACAAAAGAATCTCGCTTCAAATTTGGTAAACGGGGGTAAATTAGGATGCGTTGTTCTTCATCACCACAAAAAAAAAAAAACAAAAAAACGAACATTTATAGCACAAAAAGAAAAAGCAGAGAGAAGAGAAAAGCGGGACCAATACCGTCTGACTTTGTTATCAGCGCCAACACTAAAGCCGGAGAAATCATCGTGAAAACAGCAATCGAGTACTGCTCCACCATGTACGAACTCCCCTTTCAACGAATTGGTGCTCACATCATACAATCTCACACGCTTAAATTTCAAATAGATAACGACCAATAAAAATAAATAAAAGCTTCAGAATAAGGAAAAGGACTTCGATCAAATCAGTAACAAATATAGAAGTGAAGGGGTTTCTCTAACCTTATCCCATGAAGAAACGAGGAGATGATCACTATTGTTAGAAAATCGGAGATTGGAGATGCCGTCGGACGGCGGGTTAAGAAGTTCACGACCGCCGGACGGAGCCGAAGTCATATTCCCGCTGAAGATCACAAATGCTAGGGTTCCCAATTGAACGAGAGAGAGTGAGACTTGAAAACAAAAATGAGTGGTTTTAATTTTGAATTCAAAATTAACTTCTTTTAGAAAGGAACAACGTTCGATCAGATCTATTCAAAAAAGAAAAAAAAAAAAAAAAGATAATTTTTGTTGGTCAGTTATATTTGAAATTCGAATCTGTTAGGTAAGCGCAATGGTCGATACTAGTTCTTAACTAGTTGACTAATTAGTTATAACGAAGGTGGGCCGTTAGATGTTTCAAACTAAATGGGCTACGAAGGCCCATATTCAACAAAATCCAAAACACAAGAGAAAGAAGAAGATGAGAGAAAGCGTATCTCCTCAAAAGTTAGCTGCTTGTATGTGCAATCTAACTGACACGTATCATTACTGCCACGTGACGTCTCCGCCAACAGGTTTGGATAAATCACTTCCACTATTTTTTTTATGTGGCTTGTTGGGTATAACAAGAAAAGTGACATCGGCCTACAAGTGGTAACGGAACTACCACGTGTCCTATTATAAAGTTGCTAATACGGTACGCCACGCCACACCCAATCTGCTTCTCACCTAGAACTCAACTTCACTCAACTTAGCATAACAGTTTTTTTTTTTTTTTTCAGTTTGGTTCCTCTTTCGTTAGTAATTTCAGGTAGAATCCAAGTATTTGTATTAGACGAATATCTTGGAGTTATTCTATAAAGATTTGAGAAAATAATTCTAAATAAGCATGAGAAAAATTAATAAATAATTAAGATAATGGAGTAATAGATAATAAAAAAAACCGATAAGATTAGTACAAAAAAAACGTAATTAGGCGTGTACGCGTTTGGTTAAAGGCGTGCCCCACACGACTCGTGGCGCGTAGACAACACATAAGTCAGCTCCACGGGAAAGGTATGCTTCTTTTATTTAACTTATTTATTAATATAATTTTTAAAATTAGCTAAATATCAATTTGCGGGTTTAGTTTACCAATTGATCACTTTACTGGTTATTGACTTTGAACCGGTCTCTCTCACTCGTGATGACTTCTTTAGGTCAGCCGTGACCATAAATCCGGTATTCTACGGTTAATATCTCTTCTTTTTGTTTGGTCAAATTTAGTTTACACTATAAAGACTTCAAACCAAAAGAACCTTCCCTGTTTTTATTTTTCTTTTATTCTATCTAATTTTAGACGGTTTTTATTTAAAACCAGTTTATTATCATTAGGTTATTTGCATTAATAAAAGACTCATAATTATGAAGATGTTAAAAATTAGTAGTTAATAAAATAAAAGTGTCAAAACATAGTCAAGAGCTGATATGCTATTTTATAAATAAATATGATAACAAAATCCTATAGTTGGGATTATAATCTAATTAACTTAATGAAATTACTTTTTAATGTTTACTATAGTGTAATTAGGCCTATTAAGTAAAGAGAGTCTGACAAAAAAGAAGATAAAAATTTGACCGACTTAACAAAAAAACACATTGGACACGTGGTTTCCATATAAAAACAAGTCCAACCATTTCTTAAGCACTTCACTCTCCATTTTTTTCTCTCTATATTCTCTCTCGAAACAAAAAGCTCTGGAATTGATTAATTTCTGATTTGAAATCGATCAAGAAAACAATCATGGCTCTCGAAGCGATGAATTCTCCTCCTTCTTCGTTCACTGTTCGCAAAGACAGAATTGAAGCAACTGAAGATTTGATGAACGATGCGGTTTTCATGGAGCCGTGGCTTAAACGCAAACGCTCTAAACGTCAGCGTTCTCATAGCCCTTCTTCCTCACCGTCTCGATCTAGACCTAAATCGGAAAACCAAGAACTTACTGAAGAAGAATATCTTGCTCTGTGTCTTCTCAGGCTCGCCAACGGCCAGCCGTCGCAGACGCAGTTTCAACCACAACCGCAACCGCCGGATTTAGCGACAAAGCTGACTTACAAGTGTAGCGTTTGTGGAAAGGCCTTTCCTTCTTATCAAGCTTTAGGAGGTCACAAAGCAAGCCACCGAATCAAACCTCCAACGCAAACCGCAACAACAACTGATGATCCAACAATTCAGACAATCTCCGCCGTAGCTAGAGACAAACATACAAATTCCACCGCCATGGCAGCCTCCGGAAAGATTCACGAGTGCTCAATCTGTCATAAAGTGTTTCCGACTGGTCAAGCTCTCGGTGGTCACAAACGTTGTCACTACGAAGGTAACCTCGGCGGCGGAGGAAGCAAATCAATTAGTCACAGTGGAAGCGTGTCAAGCACGGTATCAGAAGAACGGAGCCACCGTGGATTCATCGATCTAAACCTACCGGCGTTGCCAGAGCTCAGTCTTCATCACAACCCAATCGTCGACGAAGAGATTTTAAGTCCATTGACCGGAAAGAAACCGCTTTTGTTGACCGATCATGACCAAGTTATCAAAAAAGAAGATCTTTCTTTAAGAATCTAAACAAATTGGACTATTACACCTATAATTCTTCTGTTATATATATATTTTTTTTGTTAATAACCCGTAGTTTCATCTTTATTCTTTTGGTTACAGTTTGTTTTTTCTTTTTTATTATTTGGATTGAATATTCGTATTTGTTAGGGATTGATACAAAAAAAATTGATTAAAAGTCAGAATTTCGTTTTTTTTTTTTTTTTTATAATGGGGGCTAATCTCTAGAGTCCCCTCTGTATTTTGGACACGNTATATTGGACACGTGGCAGTATGTATGTGAACACAGAGCAGAAATAGTTGGGGAAGTAGAATCCTTCCATGTGGATTCGTTCCCTTCATTAGCATTTAGCACATGTATTATTTTAGTTTCCTCCACAAATAACAATTTATTATTTTTAAAATACTCTATTTTTATTCTTTGCCTTACCTTCCCATACAGTTATTGGCCACCAAAACTATTGTGTAGAGCCGGGCTTTTTCTTTATTTGTATTAAATTAATTGCACATGCGTGTTAGCAAATGCATGTATTTGTTTGAAAGTGATTATATCGAATCATAAATACATATGTGACCACGAATTTGTTCATTAGTTTTTAGGTTTGTACTTAAGTTATGTAAGTTCTTTGGCCACAAGAAAACATTAATTAGAACCTAACTTCGACCATCTAATTGTTATATACAGAAGCAGAAACTTGCTTATGTGGCGTTTGGCACTTTTATTTTAGGAAAGTAACTGATTTTTTTTTTTGAAGTCTTGCCATATAATTAATTTAATTATTTGAGAGTGTACCAAACATAAATTCGTTTTGATAATAATTATATTGAAGAGGAAGGAAGAGTAAACCACAAAGATAAGTGTATTGGCTCGTGTACGGTTCTACCTAATCGTACCAATCAGAAGCAAACACGTAATTTAGTACTCGTATGTCATTTTTAATACGCGTCACAAATGTTAAGAGCCACATAGGTTATCGTTGGATTTTATGTTATTCCAACATTTTTAGTTAATGTTCACCCATAAACTAATTCTAATTATGTATAAAGTGACTGGTCAACTCGGTTTGGCGGTACTGAGATTATCTTATACCAAAAAGAATTGAATTCATTACAAATATTCTTTTTCTCAATAAGAATTAGTAATAAAGTGAGGTATTACAAGAAAAATGGACCCAATTTGGAATATAAGATACAAAGAATTTACGTGAATGATAAGAATTAAAAGGCTTCAAGGTTGTGTGAATTTAGACTTCTTGTAGATCAAAATATTGAAAGTACTAAACAATATTATCAATTGATTTCATTATATTCCTGTCGTTTTGCATATAAACTGTGATATTCTTGACGTGTTGCCAATTATAATCTTATCCAAATACTTCCATAAAAGAAAGGGCTCTTTTCAATTTTGTTCTTATTTACTCTATATATTTTATAAAAAAATTCGATCACTTGGTCACCAAGTCGTGATGTCTCTCTGTTGGTTGTAGTTAAAAACAAATAAGAAGAATTACGTCATTTGTCTTGTTCTCTAAGCACGCAAAGATACAAACACATTGATGCGGCACTTAAGAAAACTGCAAGAGTCGGCACTTAGAAAAAACTGCAAGAAGTTTTTTTTTTATAACTGAAAATATTTTCATTACTGTTGATGTTAGAACTCAACACTCGTTATCAAATTGAGGAACTTCGAATC
>OVBA01006573.1:0-16448 GCA_900406435.1 Lepidium aucheri
ACCGACCTAAGTCGGTCAACTAGAAATCTTCTCCTCGCTGTCACTTGGCAAACTTGGACACCGAGGAGTGGTCTTTACTCTGTCCTCCCAGGCTGAGGCCGAGTGGAATGTTCAGAGTGTGATAAGTTGGTTCTCCCTCGCGGTAGATAGGTTGAGGCTGGCGACTGAGGTTTCCTTCTGTTAGCGATCCGAGCAATCCTCGCCCTGCGAACCGCGAGGCAGCAATCCGAGTCCGAGCAACTCCTTTTCCTTAGCAGCTGATTCCGATAACTTTAGCTCCAATTTAAGCTCCTTTTTGCTCATTTTCCTAGAAAAAATCCAAAACTCCAAATGCAAATGCAAAAAGTGTAAAACTAATATAAATGGACCGGAATGCATGGAAAACCTATCTAATCAGATGCAAAACAACCTAAAATAGGGCTCTAAAACTGTTAAAAATCACACTCATCAGTGACTCCGCTTAAGCTCCCTCTAGTCGAGAAGATCTTTGCGTGGGAGGAGTATGAGCAGTTCATTGCGTAATATAAGAGGGGAATGTCAAGTTTATTTGTTTGTTTTAATGTGACTAAGTTTTACCGATGATGTTTTTTTTATTGCAGATGGTTGGTTTAACAAAACTGATGTCGTGTGCGAGCATGCGCTAGCAGAGCAGATGCATGGGACCGAGGAAGCTGGATACCGAGCTGATGGCATCAACTCATGATAACATGATTTTACTCTATTGTCAAATCCTATTACACTAAGATGTCAATGTAGTTTAATAGGTGTCAATCCAAGTGGACGTGTAATTAGCAATCAGAACAAGATACACTACTCTAATTCAAGCCAAATCAATTCAATGGTTTTGTTATCTATCAACCTAAATGAGCAATTTAAACAACGAGAAATGAATCAAATAGCAGACAAGCAAAACATAACTTTTTTAAGAAATCAAAAAGAAATGGAATAGAGTGTGTGAAAACAGAAAATCAAGCAGTGGCAAAGCACTAAACAGCATATGAGAAAGTGGCTTCCTGAGGAGTTAAGATCATGGACCAGTGTCTCATTTACATCTAGTTACTGAACAAAAACTCAAACAGAGCAGACCTCTAGGCAATTAGTTTGCAACTACTAAATTCACTCTCGTGGCAAACAATCTCAGAAAAGCTATCAACAAACCTTATTATCATAAGCGTTTAACGACCTTACTAACATGAAGCAACAACTTAATCAAGTCTAACAAACACCTTAGACATTCAATGTCTTGAGATAAGAATGTAAATCTCTAAGATAGTTAAATTGGACTATTTTTCTAACACTTTTCGGATACTAGAATGTCTAAGAACATATTTCAATTGATAAGAAAGTAATAAGCATTAACAATAACGAAACCGAAGATATCTAAGCTAATTTACTCTCAAGCGACCGAGAAATTTTAAGATTTGCGCTGGTCTAATTCATTCCCTCAAGGACCCTAATTTAATCTACTCAGAAACCATTAGGGAAAAGAACAAAGCATAAATCAAAGTGAATGTCATGATCAGATAATAAGAATGAAAAATACGCGAATTGAATTAAATTGAAACTACATTAAGAGAACATGAAACCAAAAAGGTGTTTTGCTGGAATTACAAAGAAAAAAACGAAAGCTCAAAGTTTCTTGTACTAAGCGGTAAAAACTAAGATAATCATTTTCAATAACAACCTAGAGTATTTATATTACTACTTCTTAAAACCTAAAGCAACTCGACCCAACCATAGCAGCCCATAAGTATGTGATGATTCCGTCCATCTACTGAAGTGGCCCATCGAGTTTGCATGTGACAAGATAGGCTCAACCTTGAATGGGTTTGCATCAGCTCGATCTCGGTCTCAAGTGGAATTGCTCGGCTCAACTTTTTTCTTGAGTTGAATCAGCTCGACAAAAGGCTCTAGGTGGATGGCGGACTCGATGCCGAGTTTCAAGTGGGAAGGTAGACTTGATGTAATTCTTAAGTGAAAAGGTGGAGTGTGTCTGAATCGTATGTCCCTTGCTCCTTTAGCTTCGTCCAAGCTGATCATCCGGTCATAAAATCTCCACAATGTCCAAGATGCTTCAATTTATGCTCTTCAAGTACATGAAGCTCCTTCAATGCAATATGTGTGCAGTGCGAAAGCAAAATATGCAAATAAAACTATTAGAACTCTAAAATGATGGAAATGCAGGAAATATATATATATATATATATATATATGCAGAATGAACTAAATACGACACCTAAAACTAGTTAAAATGTATTAATATCAACTCAGCAGTTGTTTTTTCTTGGAAGAGAAGGTGCAGGTTGCTGACTAAGAGTGCAGTTAGGCGCTTTCCTAGTATGATAAGGAGGCTGCAGGGCATGGGAAACTGGAGGAATAAATAAGCTACGAGGTTATGCGCTTTCAGCAAGCACATGAGGAGATTGAAGAAGAGAGACGTCGAGGTCGTGCTGAACTTTAGCAGGTCCAATGGAGTTGTTTTTGCTGTTGTCAAAGATGATATACAACATGACCAATGCGCAGGGGCCGCTCACGATGTATGGCCACGTTGTTGGAGCTTGTGACGTGGCTGGCCAAATGATAAAAGCTGAAGTCAGTGTGCCACATGCACTCTTTGCAAGAGTTACAGATGATAAGTAGACTTTGGAGAAGAAGGTAGATGCACTGGACATATTTGACATTCTCCTTCGTGACCTGGACGTGACGTCTTTATGGTCTAGGTGTTCGATATCTCTTAGGGTGTTCACGTGGAATGGCTGATAATCCCGTCTTTGGAGACTCAACCCGCTTAGATTGAGGAGGTGCTGACCTTGGTCTAGAAGGCTCAGCCTGCTCAGCTCAAGATTTTGCTGGTAATTGGAACTAATATCGAGGATGGGGGCTCAGAGCAACGGTCTGCGGACTACCCTTCAATATAGTTGATTTTTCTCTTGTTGTTTTTTTTTGTTGCGGCTATAATAAAGTTACTAGTGTAAAGTTTTGCTTTGGTTATTCATGAAAGATTTGCTTCTTATTGGTAATGAGCACGCAAGGTGAACCTTGGTTTTGAGAGTTGAGGGACTTAGTCACTCGCTCTATTTTTTCTAAAGAAATGTGAGATGACTTCGGATTATGCGAGGCAGACTTCAGCTTTTAGAGTTGAGATACTTAGCTGCTCCCTCCTTTGTTTATAGGAATGTGTGATGAACTTAGGCTATGCGAGGTGGACCTCAGCTTTGAGAGTTGAAGGATTTCGTCACTCTCTCATTTTTAAAAAAAAAATGCGAGACAAACTTGGGTTATGCGAGGCGAACCTCGACTTTGAGATTTGAGGGACTGAGCCACTCTCTCCTTAAAAAAAATATAAATACGAGACAAACTCGGCTTATGCGAGGCAGACTTCGGCTCTGAGATTTTGACGTATATAAATTAAAACTTTTATCAAAGATATGACTGTGCCTGAAGGCTACCTACGTATCACATAAGAAACAAACCAGTTGTACTTCAGTTTTCATACAAGTTTCTTTTTTAGATAGAAAAACTGCTTGTTTTGCTTTGATTTTCTTCAAGTCTACCAAATTTTTGGTAGATTTTCTGTAAAGTCTGCCAATTTCTGCAAATCTAAATTTTTTTTGGCAAACCAATTACCCATCAGACACGATCAATTGGTTGCTTTGTTGAAACTTTTAAGTCTTTTTTGTTTACACGTTTTATGTTGTTTTCTCAAACTCTTTTTAAATGTATATGATGATCGGTCATCTTAAAACAACCTTTGATATTAAAATACTATGTTCACTAATGTTTAATCATTTAGTTTTTTTAATATTATTTACTATCGATTTTCACTAAAATTAATCAGATTTGTATACAAGAAAAGAGTAATTTGTGATAAGTGGGACTTGGAGAAAAACATAAGACTTCCAGAAATGTACAGACAAATGGGTCCCCATGCAGATCGATCAGTCTACACCTCTCTGGAAGTGTTACATTTTCCAAAGACTCCAGCTCAATGGAATAGTGTAGGGACCAATCGATCTGTACGATTCACAAATATTTTGATGCAAATTCAATTAGGATCGATCGTTCAGTATAATAGAGATTGTTGACATAGTACTTAATGAAAAAATACATAGTTATTGCAGAATCAAAAGGAAAAACTTAAATCAAATGAAATATAACTTGATTCTCTAGCAGATTAATCAATCACTTTTAATTGTAATACAACTTAGAATTGAATCTAACAAACAGAAGAATTTGAATTTAAAGAAACTATGAAGAAAAAGAAAACGCAAGAAATTATTCTTCTTAGTGAACGTAAACAAAGCAATCAAATACTTTCAACAAAATAGGTTATCTAAATGATTTCAAAAAAAAAAGATTATTCTAATTATTTATAGAATAAAATAGGTTATATTAGTCAAATTTTTCTACTTCTAATATAAAATTTTAATATTTTGGATAACAAAAACAACCAAATCAAAAATAGACTAATCGTATTTATTTGAAAATGTGTTTCTCTAGTTTTTTTTCCTCATTAAGTACGTTTCTCTATTTGCTAAGATGTTTTCCCATTTTTGTTTGTCTATTTATTCTTTTGTACTTTTTATATAAAAATAGCTTAAATTCCCTTTTGTATAATTGTTTGAAAGTTATTTTAGTTTATATATTTGTTATGAATCTAAAGTTCTGATACATGCCAAAATCAAACTTAATTTCAACAGATATTTTTATAACATTAAAATTAAAATTAAAATGAATAATGGTTCAACCATTTATTAATTATACGAAAACAAGCAATATGAATTAGTATGAACTCATAAGAATATTTATAATAAAACAAGTAATATGAATTAGAACGAATCGTAAGTGACATTTAGCCTAATGCCAGTTGGTAAGTCTATTAAAGGTTGACACACTTACACATTTCGAAATCAAGTTTCACTACCTACATTATATAGATATTTGACTGATAGGCCGATCAATTGTGGTGTAATGTTGACAAAAAAAAATTATAATAAAACACTTATATCACACATATCAGAATATTAGAATGAACTTATAAGAATGTTTATAATAAAACACGCATATCATACTCCACTTTAGGGGCGCTTGTTCAGTTAGGATTTATGTAAACTCTTAACAACTTCAACAATTATAGAATTCCATAATTTTTGTAGATCTTTATTGATTTTCATAATATTTTATCAGAGATTTGTATAGATTCTTATTGATTGTGTTAATTTTGGAGGGTATATTTTAACAGAGTTTTGTTAACTTTGTACAAATATATAAAATATTGTAATTTTATAAATCTTTGTATTATGCGACGTCTAACAACTATTACCATTAATTATAGTTCCCAGAATATACAATTATATATATATATATATATATTTAACCGTCGATGTTAGTTCCTAGATACAAAGTATATAATCAATTATATATATATATATATATCGGAATGAACAGTCAATATAATCAATTAGAAAACGACGATGAGAAAATATTAATAATTAACAGTGGAACAAAATTTGAGAGGATGATATGGCAGTTGGGTGACAATGGTCACAGGATGATGATAGTTCAAAAGAGTTAGAATGATTGAACATTAGTGCTACGTTACACAATACTTATAATAATTTTGTATAATGAATTAATGATAGTTTTTTTTTTGTTTTTTCGAAAGTGTTTATTTCTTAAAAGAAATTTTTTTGATTGATTTTAGAAATCTCATAGTAAAAGCTATTATTTTGAAAGACTCTTTCTATGAATAAAAATGTTTAAATTCTATAAACCAATAATACTAAAATCTAACATACTTATAAAGTCAATTAAAATTCTTTTATTTAAATAGCACATAATTTTTAATGACTTTCAAATATCTTCAATCTAATAACACATGATTTTTGATGATTGTCTACAGAATTTTAAAATATCAAAACCAATAACACATAAATTTAATGGAGTTTTGAAAATTTTAGATTGAATAACAATAAACTCTTCAAGATTTTAAAGTTTTTTAAAATCATAAAACCAATATTTGAAGTTTAAAGACTTTAAAGTTTTTAAGATTTTAAAGTCTTTTAAGATTTTAAGACTTTAAAGTTTTTTTTTTTTTTGGGTCAACACTCCAATTTAGTTTTCATTAGACCAAAATTCTTGACCAGTTACAATCGATCTTCACAATATAATTAACCGAACTTAACCATAGAAGACCAAAACATAAGACTGATCGAGTTAGACTTTTGTCTTTTCAGAGTTCATAACTACATAATAACCTATTCTCATACTCTAATGTTTTAATTAGGATTGTTCAGAAATGATGAGCTTTGGATTTGGATTTGGTGCTGATTCTGATGCTTCTGCATTTGCGTTCTTCTGTGTTTGCATCAGTTTCCTCCTACAAAATAATTTTTTTTTTTACTGTTAATTTTAATATAACAAAATGTAAATATCAGACTTTGTTAATAGCCTCTTTGTCAGAAAGTACCTCTTGTAAGAGATAAACTGTTCTATCTCTGGTTTCTGCTCAGGTTTAAAAGCTAACCATTTTTCATGAGGACATAAATCATCAAATGTTCCTAGATCTGTGCATTAATTAGAATGAGATCAAATTAGTAAAGACATTTGCATAATAAACATAAACAAAACGTTTCGTAGATTTCAAACCTTGAAGCAAAATCTGTGGTTCTTCATCACAGCACTTCAATTTCCAGAAAACAAGACCATTATCGTCCCACATGACTGGTTCAGTTCTATAAGCATCACATCTAAGCGTAGCTGCAAATGGATTTCATAAGTTTAAACAAGAAAGAAAATATAAGACAACATTTGTTAGACAATAAAAAGAGTCTAATGATCTAGACTTACTTCCAGATGCCATGCCCTTTGCCTCCATAATTCCGTCATGAGCTTTTTTAGCTTCAGCTCTTATTTGCGACAGAATCGAGTTGCTTTCCTCAATGGACAATGGAGCTCCGTGTTTCTCCATAATGGCTTTGGCAATAGCACCTTGCAGCTCTTGTTTGAGCTGCTTCTCCTGTAAGACAAAAACAAGCTTTAGCACAAAGAGTTGATAATTAAAACCATCTTGCAGACAATTTAGAAAAACCTTTTCTTTTGCAGCAGCAGCATTTTGTTTAGCTTTTCTTTTCTGTTCCTCACACTCTTCAGTTTGGGTTTTTATGTAACTTCTCATTACCCTGGTAAAGTTTCACACATAAGCTAAGATAATACCATAACATAATGTACAAGAAAATTTGATGCTGGCATATATACTTACCATGTGCTGAGTGATTCATCGCATAAGAAATTGAGAAGCTTGAGTTTTCTTGATGCATCCATCTTCTCATATTCAGCAACATCTCCTTCAAAAGTTTCAGATGGGAACTCATCTTTCAGAACTTCTGATTGAAAAAGTAACTCTCCAATAGCAGTGAACCAACTGCTGTCATTTGCACTTAGAGACAATGACCTGTAATCAATTCAAGTGTATCAGAAACATAACAAGACATGTATATAAATATATGTGCACAGGCGAGAAAGATAGACACTCATACATTTCTCTATCTTTTGATATTAAATCCAACAATTGGATCATCATCAGGATAATAGAGCAGTACTGTTGTTTCTTTCTGTTACACCCACTTAAGAAAAGCTCACGGACAACAGTTTCAGCTTGTCCTTCCTTCAAATCAATAACCTATACAGAGAAGTCAAAATAAGTCAGGTTAAAGAGTAAACAATTTCAGAACATTTAATCAAGCAATAGAGAACAAATATCATACCTTTCCAAAGGCTAAACAAAACTCGAGAAACTGGCATACGTTTCCAGCTTCTTCAGAAGGTATATCAATGCCTGAAATCGAAGTCAAGCTTATACCTTGTGGCAGTTGAGCTTCAAACTGTGTTTCCTCTTTCAGATTGTTAGTGGCTTTGGCTTTCTTGCTCTTGGCCACCACTTTTTTACTCTTATTGGCAACATCTGCTTCGTAACCGTAAAATCGTTAGCCTTTCATTAGTTTAAGACAACTTTCAAAACACAAATCTTAAATTCTCACCCGCTACTGCCATTGCCGTCTCAACATTTTCACTGTCGCCATTACTACCTTCCATGGAAGAAACATCCTGCATAAACCATATTAATCAGATAACAATAACAAAAAGACATCAGTTAAATTAACAAAAACAAGGATCTGTGTAAATTATTTTCCAGTACCAATTTTTTCTTCCTCTGATAACCAAATGTATCTGGTCCCTCAACTTCTAGAAGCTCAGAGACTGAAGCTAACCCACAGGCTTTAGCTTTGTGTGCCAATATTCCAGTAGGATTTAGCCCTCGTTTGTGTCTGTAAAATCCACACAAACATTTTTTAAAAGCTCTCTTTAATTGAATAAAGCTCAAATCTCAAAGACAAGTAATTACCTGCAGAAACTGCAGTTGCAGATGTCTCTGCATTGTGGACATTTCCAATCATCCAGCGCTGCTACCTCTTCCGCATTCTCACCGTACCTATGATTCCAATCAAAAACTCATAATATGAATGCATAAGCTCACGAAAAACAAAAATAAGCTGAAAAAAGATATGAAGTACAAAACTAACCTGTTAAGTAAGCATTTATGACAAAAGTTATTCGTACATAACTTGTTCTTCTTCATGCCCTTACATGATGCAGTAAAATCCATCGTCTTTTGTCTACACTGTAAGCAAAAAAGGCAAACTGTTAATCAACAAAAAAAAAACACGCAACCTGTTACAATCAAAAATCAAGTCACAAAACAAAATCTATTATCTATATACATAGTAAAACACCAACGCAAAGAAAAAAAATTGAAACGACGGTAAAAAAAATAAAAAAAAATTGAAACTTGAGATGGCATGTTCGTAGTCTGGCTGTTTCACCTGGTGGCAGCATTTTCCTTTAACAGAATCATAGATTTTTCCTGAGATGACTCTAACGCCGGGATTAGTATTGCGCCTCGATTGTTTCTCATTCTTAATAGCCATAACAACTAGAAATTACAGTGAAAGAATCGAAATTTGGGGAAAACTAAAGATTCTGAAGAACTAAACAGAACGAGAAGAGGATTTGAGAGAAACCCAAAAGCTCAAACAGAAAGCAATGGAGCAAGATTGGAAGAATTGAAGGAGTGAACAAATGTTTGAGGGTTGAGTTGAGTGATAAAAGAGAGATTTTTCCCTCTAGTTAACTATGTTGAAAAGAGGGAAAATATGTTGAAAAGGCCGCGTGTTTCTCAACAACAGGTGTCTTTTCAAATTTTCTTCCTTTTTTTATTCACAATTGATTTTCTCTTTTTTTCACTGTTTTTCTATTCATGCAACAAAGCTGATTGGTTTAAAATCTTGACTTTATAAAAAAATAAAATCTTTTGTTTCTTTTTTGTAAATAAATTAGCATAATGGAATATTCTAAATATAGACTTTTATTGAAATTCATATAATATTATGCTTAAATGAAAAAGGAACAATATTTTTTTTTCTCTTACAATAGGATGCTAGAATTGTAATTACGGAAAAAAAATCTCGAGATTTTTTCGAGGTTCATGTAACACATTTTTGGTCACTCATTTGATAATTTATATTTGGTAATACTTTAGAATTATATAAAATAATATGAAGAAGAAAAATTAGATGTTGGTAAAGAACCGAACTCTAAACTTTCAGATATCTAAATTCAGGCTAAAAAAAAAATTATCCATAGTTTTGGCATAATCTAAAGATTTTATTCAATTACTATACTACCAAATTTTTTTGTCAACATTGGACCAAAAATGACTAGCTCAATTAGTCAAATTCTTACATAATATAGGCAATAAAATTCAATTCTTAAGTGTGTAATAATATCTATTTTTAGTAGATTTACCATCTGTCATTCGACTAAAATATCTTCACATACTACCATCTTATTATACAAGTCAAATAAAAATACATCTACCTTTATCATTTTATTATTATTTTATGTAATTTTGTAATCAAAGTCATCTTTAAAAGAGTAAACAAACTGGCGTAACGCATACTTGGTTTTAAAACAAACCGGCATAATCCATACTTTTTTTGATGTATAACGCATGCTTTTTATTTATTTATTTTTATTTTAAAATAATATAGAAAAAAAATGCGTTACGCATCGAAAGAACAAAAAATCAAAAACAAAAAAATTTTATGCGTTACGCCAATTTCTTTACAAAAAACAAATTAAAGATTGTGTTTCAACAAATTTGAAATGTTACACCAATCAGAAGTATAGAAAACAATATAAAAGGGATGAAATCTGTAAGACACCAATTAGTGATATACATGTGGCTAATTTTTTGGAAATTGTGCTTTGTTTTTTATAGATTACAAAATCAAACATATTACTAGGGTATAAGAAAAAAAAAAGACACAATTTTGTCATCTGTTAAAAACATCACAAAATATTCTATAAATATATTTATCATATATCTATTTAAGAAAATTATTTTCAAATTAGATCCATGGTTATCCAGGGATCGAGTCCTACAGCTTGCATTATGCAGAAACTTGACTAATGAATAGACTACTTGTGACCCAATTAATATTGATAAAAAAAAGAATTAGATTCATGGTAGATCCAAGTCGAATCTACAAATCCTAGTTTTGTGAAACTATATTTGATATTTTATCTATGATCAAATTGGAGTAGAACTTGGATCAGTTTCCACCTCTAGCCATTACATGTATGTTGGTTTAGATACTTTTCTTATACCAAATATAAAATTTTCACAGGAAAAAATCAAAAATTGAAACATACACACAAAAGTGAATCCAATAACAATAACAATCAAAACATATAATCGGACAATATTCAACTAAAAAGGATCCCAAAAATTCTTGCAAATAGTAAAAAAATGTAAATGAAATCAAATGAATGAAAGAAATCTTAAACAATCTTTCATTTGCACTTACCTTTTGCAAAAAATTTAACTGAAGTCGAATTCTCACGATCAAAATCTCACAAAATTGTTTTGAATGTATTTTGAAATGATTTTCTAAAGAGTACGGCGGATATGCATACATAAAATTATGAAAGAGGTCCTTTTATAGAACCAAAAAGTTAATCTAAATTACACAAAAGTATATAACTCAAACGATGTCGTATAGTTTATTAAACTTCTACGTCGTCGTTTGGCCTATTTTTAGTTTTTTTCCTTCTAATATTAACTTTATTAATGAGCTAGTAAACTTATTGTATATACAACAAAGTGTAGGATAAACGGAAATGTATCATACAGACACCAAAGTGTATTAGAAGAGACAATAGACTTGCCTAAAAAATCAGCACAAATATTTTTAGCCCAAAATATATGCTAGGAACTGAGCATCTAAAAAGCTGTTGCTCCATGCTGTAATCGTGGCGACATAATGCTGCAGGTGGAGATTTGGCTTATTGGAATGTATTGAGCGATGAAGTATCAAACTATCACCCTCAGAAATAATATGAGTATAGCCTTTGGCCCATGCTGCTTGCAACACCCATATTAACGCAGTGCTCTCAGTTTCTTCAAGTGTATGTCGACCTTGAAAATTTTCTATACCACAACAGACAAAGTCTCCATTTGAATCATGAAATAAATAGCCCGAACCAGAAGATACATAGCCATCGTAATGGAAGACATAGTTACATTTTAACCAACCTTGTGGTGGACGTTGTCAACCTGGTCGGAACAACATGATCATGTGGCTTCAAACTTGAATAATTGGCCGCCAGAAGATCCCTATTTAGTCATTCATGTGTATCGAGTATTGCTTTGCCTATTTTTAGTTTTTTATGTAGGCTTAATTAGCTTTCTAATTATATAACTGGTATTATAAATTTTATTTAAAAAATTCTAATTAAGTTGGTAAGAGATTATACAACATCCTTTAACTTATTTACTTTTATATAGTAGAGATTTCTTGGTAAGATAGATTCATGCTCACTGATCTTTTAAGATAAAACTAAAACTAGGAAATAAAGTAGCTCATGAAGAGCTTTATAGTGCAAATAAAATAAATGAGAAAGCTTAATGTAAGAACACCAAAGATCAAATTGATTATTGATTAGATTCCACACCAACCCATAGATACTATGAAATTCTCATAGCAACGACATTTATACTATACTATCTTGCTCAAAACCCTAAACATATAAGACACATTGGTAATGAGCTTGTATAAAGATTTCTCTAATATAGATAACCTATGGTAACTTTGTGGTTTTATAAGATGATCTATTAAAAACTTTTGCTACCAGTAAACTATTAAAGTTTCATGATACTTTGACAAAAATGATAACAAAAAATTTGGTTTTTTTTTTAAAAATATACCTAAACACTAAACAAATTGTCACCAATTAGTCTCTTTAAACGCTAGGCGCAAGCAACGGCAGACCTAGGCTATGGAGTGAGAGTCCAATTGAAACCTTTTAATTTTTGAACTTTTTCTTTTATATATGAATAGTTATGTTTTGTTAAAACCAAACACACCTTCTTTATTAATTTGACACCCATTTAACTAAAATTCAATAACTCTAATTTGGTTACAGTTTAATAAGATGTCCAAAAAGTTCCATGATATAACTCAAACTTTTGTTATTTTGTAGGGGTTTTTTATATTTTAATACCACATAAAATACAATATCATCTTATTCAATGATGCTCTTATTTGATATTAACATAATTTGTTACATGTGTTCAAGTGTATTACAAATGAGACTATGATGAAAAGATTTTATGATATAAAGAATCAGAAGTAGAACTATTGAAGAAGAAGGGGTGCCAATTGACACCTATGAGTATTCAATTTTTCATATATATATTTTGTGTTTTATTTTAAAAATTGACCCTCTTACTAGATGATTTTTGACCCCATAAATATATATATATATATATATAATCTTAATCCAATATAAATATATTTGATATTAATGATTAAACTTTAGCCCAATATAAAATTAATTAGTATTTTAATAATAAACTTAATTAATTAATTTATTGTTATTGCGATATCTAGGGATTTTAAAGTGGGTAAAAAAATCGGTCCAAGCCCGATCCAAAATAAAACTGCCCAGAAAAACTCAAAACAAAAAAAACGAAATAAGACTAGAGTCTTAATAGGACTACCCATATAAAACTCAAAATAATATGAGCTTTTTATGGGTACCCATTTATTGTTCTTTAATATTTAAATTTGTTTGTATTTTGTAGTTTGTAGTATTTACTCTCTCTCTCCTATTTTTTTACACTCTTTTCTTTTTTATTCTCTCTCCTCCTTCTACTTTCTCTTTTCTTTTTTACTATTTAACCTCTTTTTTAATCTCTCTCTTCTTTTTTTATTTTCTCTCTCTTCTTTTTTTATTTTATCTCTTTTCTTTTACTCTCTCTCTTCTTTTTTACTCTTTCTCTTTTGTTTTACTTTCTCTCCTCTTTTTTACTCACTCTCTTCTTTTTTACTCTCTTTTCTTTTTTTACTCTCTCTCCTCTTTTTTACTCTCTTTCCTCTTTTTTACTCTCTCTCCTCTTTTTTACCCTCTCTCCTTTTTTTACTCTCTCTCTCTTCTTTTGTACTCTCTCTCTTCTTTTGTACTCTCTCTCCTCTTTTTACTCTCTCTCCTCTTTTTTACTCTCTCTCTTCTTATTTTACTTTCTCTCTCTTTTTACTCTCTCTCCTCTTTTTTACTCTCTCTCCTATTTTTACCATCTCTCCTCTTTTTACTCTCTCTCCTCTTTTTATTCTCTCTCCTATTTTTACCATCTCTCCTCTTTTTACTCTCTCTCCTCTTTTTACTCTCTCCCCTCTTTTTATTCTCTCTCCTTTTTTTTACTCTCTCTCCTCTTTTTACTCTCTCTCCTCTATTTACTCTCTTTCTTCTTTTTACTCTCTCTCCTCTTTTTACTCTCTCTCCTCTTTTTACTCTCTCTCCTCTTTTTACTCTCTCTCCTCTTTTTACTCTAATCTCTTCTTTTTTACTCTCACTCCTCTTTTTTACTCTCTCTCCTCTTTTTACTCTCTCTCTTCTTTTTTACTCTCTCCTCTTTTTACTCTCTCTCATTTTGTACTCTTTATCCTCTTTTTAATTCTCTCTTTAAAAAAAAAAACTCATTGGGTACCCATTACCTAATGGGTAAACCCAGTTTATACTCATTACATATGGGTACCCGCCCAATCAAAACCCAATTATTTTTGAATGCTTAAAACGAGTTTTTTACCCATAATTTTTACCGAGTTTCGGATACCTATTGGACTAAAACCCATTTTAACATCCCTAGTGATATCTATCTTATTTTCTATTTTCATCATTAATTTTCTTACATTTTTCAACTAACATAGCAAATCTAGTAAAACAATGTTTGTATGTTATTTACAAATTAAGATACAAGAGTTAATTATTTTCTAAACATGAGAAATGAAATAGTGAATATTGTAACAAATAAAATAAAGAGGCACCCGTTACTTTGGAATCCTTTGATCTTCTATGGTTGCTGATGTTGCATCTATTTCGGGCTGAAATTTTCGAAGTCGTAGGAACAATTCTCTTGAACAAGTTGTATCACAACTTGCTAACATACTTCCTCTTGTTCTAGACTCAGGTGATGATTTCTACCTCTGGAAGCATGGTAATGATAATTTTAAACAGTTTTTCTATTCTTCAAAAACTTGGAATCAACTTCGTGTGAAGAAACCTCTTGTTCCTTGGTATAATGCGGTCTGGTTTTCTCAAAGTGTTCCTCGCTTTTCTTTCATCACCTAGCTTGCTATTAGAAACATGCTCTCTACAGGATATCGCTCTCGGTTTTGGGGAAGTGTTCAAAGCTACATTTTCTATGGTGAAGCTAATGAATCCATGGACCGCATCTTCTTTGCATGTCCTTTCGCTTTCACGATCTTGTACAATATTTGTGGTACTTTTTTTGGTTCTTCCATCGGTCCTGATTGGATGGATACTGTTAGCTCAGTTTTATGTCTCAGTCGAGCCTTACTTGATAGGAATTTCCTTCGAATGTCTTTTCAGACTTCAGTTTACTATTGTTGGAGGGAAAGAAATGAGAGAATTCGTAATCACAAGGTGCTAGACTCTATTTCTCTTTCTCGAGTTATTAGCAGGGTTATTCGGAATCGTATTTCCTCCTTGCACTATACTGGTGATCATACCTTCGAAGGGTTAAGAAGACGTTGGTTCGAATTACATCCTAGCCGGCTCTTCTTTTTTGGTTATTGAATTTTGATTTATTAACATTTGTTATTCATCTATGTAATAACTTTTCTTTTTGTTGATATATAATTTTCACATTTCAACAAAAAAACAAAAAAAAACAAAGAACAAATAAGCACAAAACATTGTAACAAATGAAATAGTGGTAAAAAAATTTGAAATTTTAAATAAATTTATTTTATACATATATTTAATATCAATATGTGTAATATCAATTTTTTAGTTTAGATTTAAACGTTATTTTGAATAAAAAAGGATTTCTACGGTTTTTCTTAAAAAATTAAATATGTTAACACTAATAGATAAATTTCATGTCTCCGCCACGGTGAGAATCATAGGGTTTTGACCAAAAAACAAGAAAAAGAAGAATCATATGGTGGTTTGTAAGATGTTTTTTTTATTAATTGTATTTTTGTGTAGTATTTATTACTTATTAATTACGGAACAACATTAACTTATAAAAGTACTATCTGTTATAAAATATATATAAATATTTTATAATATTATGTTATGTGTGTTTAAAAGCTTATTATATATATATATATATATATATATATATGAAACTGTAAAAGAGGATGAGAGATGAGGGATGAGAGATGAGAGATAAATGTATCTTTCTTTATTCTATTCTTTTCTTGCATAAAGGTGTGATCATACATGATATGATATGGTAACTCATATGTATATAGGATTGGGGGAGATAACAATGAAGTAAAAATAATATAATATTATAGATATTTTTATATAGGTAATTATTATACCTAGGTATCTATAACACTCCCCCTTAATTACCTATAATTAATTATGTATTACACACTGCCTCATTAAAAACCTTATCATGGAAAAACCGAGTGAGATAAAAATCATGATGAGGGAAAAAGAGTACAGTGACATAATCTCCCCCTGAAATGATGAATGTCATAAGTTTCGTAGTTGACGCATCCCGATACTATGAACATGTTTTCTGAATGTTGTAGTAGAAAGCGCCTTTGTGAATAAATCAGCTGCATTGTCTGCTGATCGGATATACTGAATATTCACTTCTTGATTCTTCTCAAGTTCTCGTGTGTAAGAGAAAAATCTTGGGGGAATATGTTTGGTTCGATCGCTCTTAATATAACCTTCTTTGAGTTGGGCGACACAAGCAGCATTGTTTTCAAACACTTTTGTTGGCTCTTTATTTATGACTATTCCGCTTGCTTCTTGTATGTGTTGGGTCATGGACCTGAGCCATA
>OVBA01006574.1:0-16631 GCA_900406435.1 Lepidium aucheri
ACAATTTTGGATATTTAGATTATTAAATTATATATAAATAATTATTTTTAAGTATATAATTTTATTTCGGTTTTGATTCGGTTCCAATTTTTTTGGTTCTCAAATTTTAGAACCATTCGGTTATTTTGTCGGTTCCAATTTGGTTTAATTCTTTTTATTTCGGTTTGATTCGGTTCAGTATTTTAGTTCTGTTTATTTTGCTCTGGACTAGTTTGAACCCTTGAAGTGTAAAACAAACTCTATTTCTCTGTTAGTTTGTCTTTACTTAATGTGGTAGTGAATTGTCTCATATATCAATGAGGCCCTTGAAAGCTAGACTCATAAATCATTGTCATCCCATCAATGTTGATAAAATTTGGAATTTAGCTATTGTAATGAAAATAAAACACTTTATAGGTTGTTGAGCTTTTTTCAATGGCTAATGATCTCTGTGTCTTTTTGTATTTTGACCTTATTTTTACTAAATATACACACTCTATTTTATATTTTCACTATCTATATGAGAGTAGACAAAATATTGTTTCCTTTGTTTTATTTTATGGTATGAAAACTCTATAAATTGTAAGGTTAGATATGTTTCCTTACTAAATCAAAGTTGCATACTTATTTAGATTCAAAACCAAAATTGCAGATTTATTTCCATTCCAAGTCCAAAATTCAGAGTTTGCACATATTTATTAGTTTAATGATTTTATTGTTATATTGTTTACCAATCACCGGATTACTATCAAATATATGGTCAAAACAAAAATAGTCTATGGGAAAAAATATTTGGTTAAATAGTTAAATCTATTACTAGAGTCTTTTCTATTATATTCTCGTTTTAAAGAGTCTTGAAGTCATATATAATATGGGAAAACTGCCGATAAACATGTGAACTTGCAAAATCTGGTTGATTTAACTATAAACTTTGAATTCCGTCAATTAAACTATTAATTTTATTTTGACGTTAAACAAACACTAAAGTTTGGGTTGACTCGGCCAATTGAACATTCCGAAAATCCCAACTTGAAAGAATGTAAAAAAACAAACTTAAGGGTTTATTAAAATGAAGATAAGAACTGAATCGAACTTTGAAAAATCGGTTTGGCTTTCGAATTTTGAGAAATTTTAAATTTGGAATTTTTGGAATGTTCAATTGGCCGAGTCAACCCAAACTTTAGTATTTGTTTAAGGTCAACATAAAATTGGTAGTTTAATTGACGGAGTTCAAAGTTCATAGTTAAATCAACCAGGTTTTGCAAGTTCACATGTTTTTCGGCAGTTTTCCCTATATAATATTGTTTATAGTATGAGAATTTATCTTATGAATTAGGTTTTGCTGATCCGGACAAAAAAAAAATTCTTTTATATATGATGTGGGATCTTTTCACACTCTCTCGAGACAATAGTTCGTCTAACCATTAGTCTTGATAATAATCCATTTTGAGATCAATTTCTCATCAGATTAATTGAGCATCTTTCGAAGAGCCGAATCGATTATTTCCAACTCAAAACCAGTTGGTATTAAGTGGAAAGATTCAAATCTCGTATATATTAGAGTCAATTCTCCATTTTTAACGATGTATGATATTTTTAATTTTAGATAACTAATTATATATAAATCGGATTAAGACACAGTTTTTAAAACTTGAGATCAAGTTTTCAAAATTCTGAATTAATTAAATTGATAACGATAATATAAAAACGAAGATTAATAAAGAACCGGATTGGTCGGTTAGAGGGAACAAACTTTATTTTATTTTATTTTTAATTTGAAACAGATAAATAATATTCTGTTGCAAATATGCATTTGGTCACGACAAAGCGATTCTTTTTTTTCCTTTTTCTTTATTTTGCCTTCGTATCGTACCTTCCTGTCCTAATTAAATTTAATTTAATGATTAGATGGTCCATCTATTCACTTATTAATTCACACAAATATTATATTAATTTCTAAACATTTGAATTTATAACAAATCTTATAATTAAATAAAAAATATAAGTTTCGACAACCATGATAGAATCTAATAATTGTTTATTTTATTTCATCATTACTAGTCAGCCATGAGTCATGAGTCATGACCATAAACTGTAACATCTCAAATAATTTTGTTAAAAATGTAATTATTAAATTTTACAACTTATCATCAAATGCAATTATTTATTTCTTTTTATTTTAAATTTTCTGTCTCATATCATAATATAATGTTGGATGATCGATCTAATTCCACTCCAAAACTTTTATATAACTATGAATGTAACTATTCTTTGAGGCTCATGTTAATTACAAACAAAATTAAAATTTTAATTCCACTTGAACTATCATATATATACCAGAACACTTAAAGTTTGCTCATCTTCTTGATTGCACATAAAATTAATATCATAAATCTAATTTCACCTGAACTAACATACATAGCATTAAAAATACTCAAATGATCAAGATAGTTTTTCGTCAATATAACCATTTTTAGGTCGAGTTTTTTCGGGATTTCAGTTCCATTGATTTAATACACATTCGAGTATTTTAAATTTCTGGATCGGGTTTTTTTCAGTTATAGATCGAATTTAAATTTAATATTTCTATTTATTTTTATAAAAATTCAAAATTTTAAATTAGGTAGAATTAGACTTTTAACATTTTATGCACAATTAAGAAGAGAGATGCAAGTGGCCTTTAGTCTAGTGGCAAGAGTAAGTCCACTAAATGGCAGGCGCACTTGCACATCCCGGAATCGAGTTCTGCCGCCTGCATTATGCAGGAACTTGGCTAATGGGCTGGCCAGTTGTGCCTCAATATTGTTGACAAAAAAAAAGAGAGATAAATTTTGGATATTTCTTATACAATATGTGATAGTTCAAATGAAATCAGAATTTTAATTTGAGTTTTATGTACAATTAACATGTGATTTAATGTTTAGATATATTCATACTTCTATAAAAGTTTTTGGGTAGAATTACCACTACTAAAATTTTCAACTTATCATCAAATGCAATTATTTATTTCTTTTTATTTTAAATATGTTCTGTCTCATGTCATAATATATAATGTACTTTAATGTATGTTACAGTATAAACATAAAATAAAATATAAAAGAAATTAAAACTATAGTGCAAAAGACAAAAAGCTCAAATATAACTATAAAGAAAAAAAGAAAAATTAAAGAGTACTGACAAAAAGCCCAGAAATATCCTTATTACGACTCACGCTTCCCCAAATAAAGAGAGTAAATAAATATAAATAAATAAATAAACTTTTTTTTTTGTTTAAATTAAATAAAGAGAATTAAATTCTTCTTCTTCACAGCTTCGACTTCTGTAACATCCCATTTTCGAAAACATTCTGTTTTAGCTTCAATCGAAGAAGACGAAAGAATTAGCTCTATTTTTTGAGGGAAATTAGGGTTTTGATTTCTCTCCGGAAAATTCATGGCTCGGTGTTCTTCGGCCTCTGCAACAACGGCGAAGCTTATGTCAATTAGACCTGAAGATTACACTCATAGTCCAGTTCATTACGCTGTTGTTTTGGGAGATCATGCTTCATTGACTCGAATTCTCTCTTCGTTACCGAAACTTGGAGATCCAGAGCAGATCCGAACAGAATCCGACTCACTGAGTCAAGAACGAGTAGCGGATCAGATTTCTTCGGTGCTTGACCGTCGCGATGTACCTTCACGTGAAACGCCTCTTCATCTTGCGGTTAGGCTTGATGATTTGTTTTCAGCGAGGGCGATTTCGTCAGCTGGAGGTGATATTTCTCTACAAAACGCTGCTGGTTGGAATCCGTTACAAGAGGCGTTTTGTCGCCGGAATTCTGAGGTTATGAAAGTGCTTTTACGGCATCATCATCGTTTAGCTTGGTGTAAATGGCGGCGAAGGTTACCTCGTTTGATTGCTGTTCTTCGTCGTATGCGAGATTTTTACATGGAGATTTCTTTTCATTTTGAGAGCTCTGTGATTCCGTTCGTCGGGAAAATCGCTCCCTCTGATACTTATAAGATCTGGAAACGCGATGGAAATCTTCGTGCTGATACTACATTAGCTGGATTTGATGGATTGAAAATCCAACGAGCCGATCAAAGCTTTTTGTTCCTTGGTGATGGTGATGAATCTCTAGATATTTCTCCTGGTTCTTTGCTTGTACTTAATCGAGACGATCGTAAAATCCTAGATGCTTTTGAAAGTGCCGGAGCTCCGATTAGTGATTCTGATATTGCTGGATACTGTTCTCAGTCAAGCTTATATCGTCCAGGAATGGATGTTACTAAAGCAGAGCTCGTCGGAAGAACAAATTGGCGACGGCAAGAGAAGATGGAAAATGTTGGAGAATGGAAAGCTAGGGTTTACGAAATTCAGAGAGTAACATTCAGTTTCAGATCTCGTAAAATCGTTACTAGTGATGGAAACGAACAAGTTCTACCGTTAGAGCTAGACGAAGACGATGAAGGATTCTTAGTAGCTGAGAATCCAAGTTTCTTAGCTCCACCTCCTCCACGGTCACAGAGACGACACAGTAGCTTCGTTAAAGAAGAAAGAGATTGGATCACCGTTGGGAGAAAAAGCGTCGATGTTTATCCATCCGCCGCACCACCACCACAATCTCAATCACCGAGAAGATCAGTATCTCAATTTCAGCCACCGAGAAGGTCAGTGGCTCAAATTCCGCCACCAAGGAGGTCAGTATCTCAATTTCAACCACCGAGAAGATCAGTGGCCACACCTTCAACAGTAGCTCCGGTGAATCCTTCACCGTCACCTCAAATCAAAGAGAAAGAATTCGTGAAGAGCTTGCATCCATCTGTGTGGTTAACAGAACAATTCCCGTTAAAAACAGAGGAGTTGCTTCCATTACTCGACATTTTAGCAAACAAAGTTAAAGCCGTCGCTAGAATGCGTGATCTTCTCACCACCAAGTTCCCGCCGGGAACTTTCCCAGTCAAGGTAACAAAAATGGCATTCTCGTAAATATCTTTATTTTTTCCGTTTACATTTTTAAAATACCAAACTTAGCTAATTAATTTACAATTTTAAAATTTCAAAAACTAAATCTTAAACCCTAAATCCAATTTTTATAAAATTAAAATCTTTAAAACCAAAATTTTATCTTACAAGTTTAAAAAGTAATAAATATTGAATTTTTATTTATTGTGTTATATAAAAAGAAAATAATCAAATCGCTTTTTCAATTTGTTACTCTTTTTGTGCACTTCCTAAGGTGAATCATTTTAGGACCGTTATACATTATGGGTCAAACTAACTTACGTGGCAAATTCTCATTGGTCAATCTCATTAATTAAAAAGCTGACGTGGCAATATCACGGAGGAACCAAAGCTTTAGCTTTTTTGGGGACCCTTAAAATTTGCTTCTTTATACATCTCTCTTAATTTTGGGAAATTGTGCTTTTTTTTATAACCAAGTCAAAATCTTTGTGTGGGTTCCAGTTGTCTATTCCGGTGGTCCCAACCGTTAAAGTAGTCATCACATTCACCAAGTTCGTCGATCTTCCACCGGCGGAGCAATTCTACACACCACTCTCAAGTCCAAGTCGGCTTCTCTCTATTGAATCAGCCACCGTAGAAGACCAAATCGACGATGCCTCGAAAACCGATGCTCGAAACTCGATCTCACGGCCATCGACGTGGCTGAAACTAGCCACCGGAAAAACCACACAACGACGGATAGATGAGGAGGAGGAGCAACAAACTCAAGACCCATTTGCTATACCAATTGGGTATAAATGGACAAGCTTGAATAGTAATAATAATAAGTCAGGTACTAATAGTAAAATCAAGAGATCAAAGTCTACCAAAAGATCTAAGTAGTTTTCTATTTTGAGCAATTTTAAAAAGATATAATTCTAGTTTTTTTTTTGTTTTTTTGTGTAGATAATTCGATATTAGTAGTAATATAGTGAAACTATTGATGAAAGTTGTTTTTTTTAAATACATTTTTTTTTGGATATATGATTCAATTTGATGTCATTTTTAGTCTTTTTCGTCGGTCATGGTCTAAAAGAGTTCAATAATAAAAGCTTACAAATTGACGCACCAACTAAAGTAAATAAATTTGAACAAATATTTTTTTAACAAATCTATTTTCTTTTCATGCTTTAGTATTTATGGGCCAACAAGTTTCTTTGCCAATACTTATTTTAACTTTTCAATATACGATTGATAATTTTGTTTTGTTTTTGTTATTGTAAAAGTTATTATTGTTGTTTTAATATTTCATAGTATTCTGTTCTTAACCTTCGAACTAATGACTTTTGGTAAAGTAAGTGTTGTGCTTTAGGTTACATAAGACACAATTTAGACGACATTTCATTCCAACCTGGCTTTATATTTGTTTCGGGTTTAAATAATTTGACAAATAAAAAGTACACTAAAAACTGAGTTGTTTTTAATTTGATGGTTAGGATGACCCAGCTAATGATTTGGCACCAGAGTTTGATTTTTACCCGATGCATTATAATAACTTTATAAAAAAAATTTGAAAGTGAACTTTACGCTATAGATCGGAGCTTGTCGATTCAATAAAAAAAATACACTAAAAGCTCACAAAACCTATGAGTCACGAGATGAGTGACCTTAGACACCTGAAGAAAATTACTGCACATTAGAACCACTAGATGAAACAAGACTTTGAGAGTTTTCATGTTTGAACTTTTCTAGATGCGCAATTGTGTGTAGTAATTTAGAAGTTCGGAGAAATGTATTTGATCAAGTAGTTAAATCTAGAGAATCATGTAATCACATATTATTTAGGGTTTTAGAGAGGTTTTGAGTTATAAATCGGATATTATCAATCCAACTATTAACAAGAAATGTATAAATAAATCAGATAAAAAGAATTTAGGATATCTGAATAAAATCAAAATTTTTGAGTCGAAAACCTTAAATCCGAAAAACCAATCCAATTTTTTTTATAGCAATTAACACAATTGAAAGTTTTCATAGGATGTGTGTGGAAAGAAGAAAAAAAAAATGTTAAGATGTAACATAAGATATAGATAGTTTTTAAGCACATGGAATATGACTAATAGAATAAGAATTAGATGCTTAAAAACAATCTACATCTTATGCTTTATACGTACATATTCCAAAACAATGTTTGCTTTGCAAGTTGGAAACGAACAAACTTGAGTTAAGTAAAATGCATTCAAAGACAATTCCAAAACTATATAGATACATACATATTATAACTTATATTAAAAGGGGACAATTTAACAATAATATTTCACAACTATTTATATAAAAATGAACAATACAAGTACATTTAGTCTCTCATTCTCCACAATATAACTCATTTTTGCTAAATCAAAATCATCTTTCTTCTCCAAAGAAGACTTGCTCAACACATTAAAGGTTTTGCTTTCTCTCTTCTCTTGTGTCTTCTTAATTGTGAACATACTTCATTTTTGTTAACAAACACTAATAAGAAATCAATTTGTATCTCTATTCTTCTTTAAATGGATAAAAGATTTTAGATTCGATATCGAAATATGACAAGTGAAGCACCAAGTTGGGCAGATCAATGGGGAACTGGAGGGATTGGAGAAATGCCGGAGGAAGAGAACAAAAGGAAGAAAGATTCAGGTGGTAAGAACTCAAGCTCTAAATCAGCTAAGATTGTTGATTTTATAAGTTTCAAGTGGATGAAAAATCTTGTGCATAAGAAGAAGAAGAAAGACTCTAACAATTCTTAAAAACATGAAAATGAAAAGATACAATTCTAAACTAAGTTGTTTCTTCTCAAGATCTCAATTTATCATTGTTTTTGTTTGTGGAGATTCATGTAAGCTTAATGTGTTTAAGTTGGTGCATCCCACGATTGGAAGTTTTGGTTTTATGTGACTTGTCTCAAGTATTCGTTTACTTTTTAAAAGAAATTATGTTTATGATTTTTCTTACAAATTGTTTATCAATAAGTCTTATTGGACTTTTGGTTAGAGGTGTTCAATTTTGGATAATCCGTCGATCCAAACCGAACCAAATTGGAATACTCAATCCGAAAATTGAACCCTATTGTAATATTATCTAAATGGGGTCGACGGTCTATTTCCACCTAAAAGTTTTGATATAACAACAAATCAACCTACACTTAGACTTTCTATCTAATTTCACCTAAAGTATACATACAAGACCTAATTGAATTCAAAATTAGATAATGACTACGTAATTCCACATATAATATACAAAATTGGTCTAATTGCACAAATTACTAGATAATTATGGTTTTGTTAAACCAACAATTAGTTACGATCTTAAATTATTAAACAATCGAATTTAAACCTGACCAAATCTCAAATTGACAACCGAATTTGAGCAGGTTAGGATAAACATTGTCTATTTGAGACTTGGTCGGGTCTAAAACTAGTTTAGCTTCGGTTAATTATGGTTCAAATTGTAACCAATTATTGGTTTACAACAAAATCATAATTATCTAGCAATTTGTGCAATTAGATCAATTTCATATACTATATATGGAATTCGATAGTCACTATCTAATTTTGGGTGCAATTAGATCTTGAATGCATACTTTAGATGAAATTAGACAGATAATCTAAGTATAGGTTGATATGTTCTTATATCAAAACTTTTGGATGAAAAATGACCGTCAACCCTCTAAATGGATTCATTTATATTATTTTTGGAAAACTGAATCCAAATAAAAAGCGAACCAAAAATGAAATAATCAGTCTAAAATCTTAAGTTTCTTTGTAAATTAAGTATATATTTGCTTGAAACACGAATCTGAATCCTAAACCGAACTCAAATAAAACCATCAATTATAGACTAGGTATTTGTTTGGATACCATTATAAGCAAAAGCCCAAAAGACCAAAAAGACTAAACCGTAAATTTTATGCTCAAAATGGTTTAAGGGAATCAATATATGACACAAGTTGTATCCATAAGTAAAACCCAAACAACAAAAAATCAAAATTCAAAGTAATATTTACATACAATCAGTCCAAAGCAGCATTAGATTAGATAACATCTGGATATTCATAGTCATAGAAGAACACATAATATATACATAAACACAAAAAGGTACTATTACATATATGTACACACATTTTAAACCAAACCAAAGGTGTTCTCTCCACTATAAGTCATGTAGAGAAACCCATCTTCATCTTTGTTCTCATCATAGATTGCAGCCATCAATGCAGCTACAAAAACATCAACAAGAACATTCATCATTGTTTCGAGTTTGCAGAGAAGTGTATGAACAATTTAAACCAGATTCTCATGAGACCAAAGCAAATAAAAACCATGTAGGAGTTGAGTTTTACCAGTTGGGGGCAATGTGTTCTTCACAAAGACGAAGATCGCTTTTTCTGCACTCAGCTTGATTCTTTTACGGACAACATACACAAATTGCCCCACAGTTAGATCAGCAGGAACAAGGTACCTGAATTCAACAGCCAAAAAAGTCTCAAATCAACAGAAAACTCATTGTCTAACTCATTTCCCTGATATAAGATCAATCTAAATTTGGTTTCTTCTACACAAAGACATAGTTCTCCAAAAAGTCGATCATTTTGATTCCATAACTAAGGAGGACTCAGAATATCAGTAACACACATTGATCAATTGAAGAGAGAGAGTTCAAAGGCAATCTCTTCTCTTCAGATTATTAAGTAAACCAAAGATATGTGTTGATCTAATAAGTTGCCAATGAGGAAGAACAATATAAAAACTGACTTTTTCTTGTCGATATTTGGAACATCACTTCTTTCAGCTCTCTCTACAATCACCTGCAACATTTAATCTGTTAAAATTCAAAAGCTTCATAAAAGAATCTACAGTTAGAGAAGAAATACAAACAGATGTTTAAAAAGTATTACTGGAACTCTGTCTGGATACTTCTCCCTGATGCGTGAAGCTTCAATTTGTCTCTTCTCTGAAATTACAAAAAAATGATAAAAGAACAACATTTCAATGACATACATTAGTGATTTAATCAAATCTAATCAAGTTTCTACCTTACAATCATCAAAGATCCCTAATTTCTAGTGATCACTAAACAAACCCAGAAACTTCTCATTTGTATACATAATTTGATGAAAAACTTATCCAAAGGGTAATCCAATTTGAAAGAGCTATTAGCCATTGCTGTTAAAAATCTAATCCCTGGAATCACAAAAGAAAAAATAAAAACTTTGAATTGAAATCTATTATACAAATCATCGGAGAAGGAAACAAAAAACTTGAAATTATGAAATCAGAGAGAACATACCAAAGATTTAGGTTTTGAATTATCAATCTGTTGTCAACACGAAACTAAAGAAGACAACTGAAACTTTGAAACTTTCGTCCAATTTAGGAGTTATTGTCATAAACCTTTGTTGTCATTTGTTTCTGCTACAAAACCGGGTTCCGGTTTAGAAATTAAAATACTTCGGTTCTCACTCAAATTTTTGTGGTAACTTATTATTTTTGATATTTTTTAATTGGGAAAATAGTGATTTAACACAGATTTATCAAATTGAAAATTGAATTTTGGCAATAATTTATTAAACGATCAAGTTTTGGTTGACTTCTAATTAAACTCTCAATTTTAAGTTGACTAAACCAATTGAACTCGATGGAAATCCAAATCGAAATTGTTTATGAAATCGAAAGTCAAATCGATTTTGGAAGTTTGATTCAGTTCTTATCTTCCTTTTGAAGACACCCTAGCTTAATTTTGTCCTTTTTTTTCAAGAATGAGTTCAAATTTATCGGTTTGAAATGTTATCTTTGATATTTCAAACCAATGAATTTGAGATCATTCTTAAACGAAAATAGAAAATCAAGTTTAGGAATTCTTCAAAAGGAATATAAGAATTAAATCAAACTTCCAAAATTGATTTGGCTTTCGATTTGAGAGACCATTTCCATTTGAGATTTCTGTCGGATTCAATTGACTTAGTTAACCTAAAATTGAAAGTTTAATAAGAAGTTAACGAAAATTCTGTTTTTTTAATAAATCATTGCGGGAGTTTGGTGTTTAATTTGATTTTTCGGTAAGTTCTCTGTTAAATCAATATTTTTTCTTTTTTAATTGGTTGATTTATTTAGTTAATAAGTAAGATATTTCCATCAAACTTATGACCAACTTACTAGGACTTTGAGTTTTGACAGATGTGTTAAAGACTTTTTTTTCTTTACAATTAGATAAGACTTGATACATAGCATAGTTCAGCCAATATTATGTTATCCAATGAGGCTGGAGACTTGAGAGTGTTTATACCTACTTAATAGTAATAACTACTATTATACATTGATCATTAAAGAAATTTTTGCTTTTGATATTTCTTTTACAATAAATTTTAGATAAAGTTCAAATTTATTTGTTTAGTTTGGTAATAATTTGATTTGGTTATAATCGGATGATCCACGACTAAGGGTTTTAAATGCATATACAAACATTTTATTACGCAATTGGTCTGAAATGGAATTATTTTTGTCAATATTAGCCATAACTGATCTACCTATTAGTTAAGTTTTTACATAATGTAGATAATATGATTTGATACCTAAATGTGCAAATACACGTGACTTTAATAGATTACCACATACCACTAAACTAAAAACTACTTGCAAAACGGAATTTTGCAAGTGTCTACACTATTATATCAACTTTTTTTTTGTCTCACTATTAAAATCAACATTTATGGATGATGAATAATTCATGGGAAAAAACCGTCATTGTCTAAACTTTATTTAATATGAAAACACCAAATGCAAAAGATAAAATTTTCTATATACTTTATTAAATGGAATTAAAATATGTGTTTTCAAAACCAAAGTTAATCGTTTTGAAGATGGATTAGCGAATTATACGTTTTTCCTTTTTTTAGATTTTCATTCATTTTGTTCTCCATTTGTGGAGGTTATTTCGATTTTGTCGGATGATGCAAACAGGAAGTTCCGCAAGTTATTGTCGTTTGATTTTTTAATTTTTTGAATAAAGTTTGGGAGAGTTTTTTCTCCATCGACCAAAAAAATAAGTAGTTTTATCATTTGACAAAAAATACAAATTTTAAAATATTGAAAATTAAAATTACCAAATTTCAATATTCAGATGTATTATAAACTTCTGTTTCTCTGATTTGGACAAGCAATAACATCTTTTGAATAACCCTATCTTGTTTGGTTGAATTTAATTTTATTAGACGTGTATAAACGTAATTATATATTTGGAAACTTTATTTCGAAAATACACAAATATGTATATTTGGTTTTGAAAAATGGAGCCACCAAATTAGTTTCAAATTTCAAATAGAAGTTAGGAACAAGAAGAGACCCACTAACATGCCTTTGTCTCTCTTACACAAACCCTCATAAATACAGATTGAATGCTCATGGGATCCTTGTTCTTCTATTCAATCTTATTCAACCTATTAATCTCTCTACATGTATAACTACATTATATATATATATATATATATCAATGGTCAAGAAATCTTTCTAGGGGATAGAGGCTCATATGTTCTGATTTTAGTGTAATTAGATGAATTTTGTAGAGAACTATACACATCCAGGAATCAAGTTCTATGGCTATTTTATGTAGGAATTTGATTATTTGACCAGCCAGTTATGGTCCAGTATTGACCAAAAAACAAAAAATGTTTTTAAAACATAAGTTATTTATCATAAAAAATATCTTTTGTTTTTCAATTATTTGTTTTATGTTTATATTATTTCCTAAAATTTGGAAACAAAATTTTAATTTTTCTATTCCAAATGATGTGATTCAGATGTTTTGTTATATATATAGTTAATTATCATATAATAATATCTAATTTATTGGAAAAAGCTTTCAGATGTTCGTATTTGTAACTTTTTCCATCGATTTGACTCCATAGAGTCGTGTTGTCCTATACACTATTGTTTGGGGTTTAAAAAAGATTTAAGTTATGAATTTATTCTTGTAGTTCCAACTCTTGATGAAAAAATATAATTTATTTTAGAATCCGCTGAAATCGCCCAAATATATACAATTTAAATGTTCTATTTAACAAAAAGTATCACATTTTCAAGCTTTCTATGTTAGAGTTATTAAGTAAAACGACTAAACTGTTCAATCAAAGAATGATATGAGACACAAGAACAACGCTTAGACGAAGCTAATGCACAAACTTCATGTTCATTGTTTCGATCTTCTCGTTGAGGCATTACACATGTTTTATGTACGTTGAAGAGAATAGAGATCACGAACATATACATGCAACATGCAAATTCCAAAAATATTGCCTCAGAAATTTCATGACGATTAAATTCAAATCAAAAAGTTTTTGACAACGCTCTATCCATAGTCTAAAGTCCACCTTTTAAATTCATTTTTAAGCTACTATAATACAGCGGGTATGAATCGAACTCTGGTGCCAAATCATTAGCTGAATCATTGTAACTACCAGATTAAGAACAACTCCAACAGATATAAAGAATCTTAGACACATAAAAGTTAAATAATTGAATGTAAATATTAAATGAGAAGTAAGCTATTTCTTTAACACATCTTCACGTTTTCACCTAACAAAAGTTGTGACGTATACATTTTTCTAGAGTTATGCAATGAATATTTCATCGCCAAGTGTATAATAGGAATTAATTTATGATAAGCTTGTGGTCATAGGAATTAATTTGTGATAAGTATCTGGTCATAGGCTATGAACTTTTTGTATAGTAGTTAAATTTCGTCCTCATATCACAAGTTTATAATCAAAATGATTTGGTTTAGTAGTTGAATACTTTTTTTTTTGATAGTACGCATTTTTCTGATGAGCAAATCATTGACCATTCGATATCATTTTTAATGGTATGAAACCCTAGTTTTTTTTACAGATCTTAGATTTAATATGAATTTCGATTATGGATTTTCTAGTTTTTAAAAAATATTGCGCAAGTATATAAAATTATAGAAAATGAAAAACTTTCCTCCAACGATAAAGCACTCTGATTTTATTTTTCTCTTATAATATATATATATATATATGTTAAATCGACTTCTACAGTCTTTTTTACGGGTGCAGCTTTTCTCGCGGCTGCATCTTTTCCTACCATTTCAGTTTTTTTACTGGAGTTTATCCCACATCGAAAATGTTTTGTATTACGGATCTAACTTCACTACTATATATAAGACTCTTATGTAATAGTTATAATTCACACTTAACTTAAATAAGATATAGCATTACTCTAACATCTTTTTGCTATATCTCAATCCTAGTGTCTCACCGACCAATCAGGTTTTACTTATAGCGATCTTAGTATTTAACATATAACATGTAATCAGCAAAATCACTTTTTGATCGGTACAAATTTTAAATATATATTTTATTATATAGGTCATCTTGTACCCTTATAAAGAATGAATCATTATAGGAAATTGCATAATATTTATGTGATATTGTTTGCGATTTTAGGATAGTTCGACTATAAATTAGATCTCATCGGTTCATCTATTAAAAGAATAATGGTTTAGCTTTTTCTTAGCTAAACCAACATGAAGATTCCTAGAAGTGGTTCATTTTTTTAGTAACGGTAGACCTGATATACATGTATTAAATTCTGTAAAGAAATGCTTTTTAATTAGAAAAACATAAATTATTTAACAAAATTAAATACAACCAACCTCCTTTTTGTTGTGGGGGTTGTTGGCCTAATTCAATGCTTGTTTTTCTCTGCCTTTTCTTCTCCATTTTTCTTCGTATTTATATCTCCTTCACTCTGCAACTCCAAGGAAAAAAAAAACACATTACAATATCTCATGTTGTCTTTTTTTTTCATATCTTCAAAATAATATTAAAACCCTAAATTTTTCAACTGGTTTAATGGTAAGTACCTATCTCTTTATAACCTATGCATTAATTTTGTTTCAATCATTGACTTTGATTTGATCTCTTCTATCTTTTTGGTTGTTTATTTTTTTTTCTTTTGATCTGCAACTTGAGATAACAAGAGATTGAAGTTGATGAACGCAATAGTAATCATCAAATACGAGATATTGGTGCGGTTCAATCAGAAAATAATACTCTTTAATTTTAGAGTTTGATTTGTTTGATTGAGCCGTGCCAATATCACGCGATTATATATAACTTCATGTTTATTGTATTGATGTGATCAAGAAATAAGGTATGAATCTAATTATATATATACATATATATATATATATGAATCTAGATATATATAAAAATTTCTTTTTGCAGCTAAGCTATATGTATAAAATTCAAACTCTTTCTTGTAATTATATCTTGATATGGTTTGGTATATTAGTAATTTGAAAGTGAAGGTCATTGTTTAATTATTTAAAATGTTTTCGAAGTATATTTGTCTTCATGTTTATCTTCTGCAGGCTCAGGATTTCGGACATTAACAAGAAAAAAGACAAAAACATTAAAAATTAACTCTAACTACATTTACGAGAAGGTATCTACATTTATTCTTTTTGTAAATTTTATTGGAGAACTATGTGACTTATTAATGCAAAGATGTCTCATTAATGTATTTGAAGTTTGTGTGTATTTTTCTCGACTCTTATTTGGTATATATATCTTTGTTGTTCACTAAGATTCGGATTATATATAACTCGTTCCTTTATGCAAAAACCAAATAGCCCTAAACTTATACTTATCTTTTTGTGTCAATAATCAGATCGGTAAAACCTAATGCATAATTGAATTTCGGTAGTAAAAGACATTAAACAATTTGACCAAAACCACTTCTTCCTAGAGGTGATATTTATACTCACTAAATTATTCTTTCATCGACTATGACATCATCAAAAATATTTGACCATGGATTAAATATCTCAATATTCTAATGTATTAAAATCTATTAAAAGTTAATCAAATATAGCAAATTCACTACAAGAAAACATGCAATTTGTGGCAGAAATTTGCGAGAGATTATTTCCGTTGCAAAAATTGCGATGGATTTGCGAGAAATTTGTGACGTATGACAACATGTCGCAAGGACGTCGTAAACTTGCAACGAACTCGCGACAGACTTGCAACGAATTACGCTACATCGCAAATCCGAAGCATATTTGCGACGTATTGCGATAAATTTTTTCTGCTACAGCTTTTGCGAGGCATTTACGATGACTCTGCGGTATTTGCTACAGTACATCGCAAATCTGTAGCAAATTTTCCTTCTTTCCCTATAAATAGACTCAATGGGAGATTGTAACTTCACAACAAATCTCAAACACTAAGAGAGAGAAAGCAGTGAGAGAAAAAAAATTTGCAAAAAAAAACTTTTGAAAATAAAAATAAAAATGATGTCAGAAGCTGAAGTGGTTGCATTACGACGATGGATGTATAATCGAAGAGATATGCAGACTGGAGAAGTGACGAAGGAGTTTTGAGATGGGTTGCAAAAATTCATAAATCAGGCAGCTAATAAACCATTTACTCCAAATGACGGTAACATCTTTTGTCCATGTGTAAAGTGTGGGAATAGGAAATATTTGAATATAGATATGGTGAAAAGACATCTATATAATAGAGGATTTATTCCTAATTATTATGTGTGGTTTTCACATGGGCAGGGGTATAGTTTGGATGTTGGGAGTAGTAGTACGGGTGCTGGTGGGCATGATAATATTAACTATAATTATGGCGGAAATATGTTTGAAAACTATGATGAGCAACAAGG